>SJYA01000847.1:527546-654638 GCA_006410615.1 Neotragus moschatus | reverse complement strand
TCTAACAGAGGGTGACAGAGATGGTTTCTGACTGTGGTCAGAGGACAGGGGCAGGGTATCTGGGGTGGGGAAGGGTGGGAAATAGTGATAAAGCCCTGGAGGAAGGGAAAGGAGTTTCCCTTGCTTGGGGTCACGGCTGGCCCTCACATTTCCCTTTCTGTGGTCAGACCCACTTTCTGGGCCCTGTTGCTTTTCTAAGCTCCCTTCCAGGCATCCCAAAGTCCCCATGTATGATCCATGTCTGTAAGACTAAAAGTCTGTTTTTTTTCAGTCCAAAGGAATTTAGGTGTCAAAGGGGAGATGATCTAAAAAGCGAGTGCGGTTCTTATACCTGGAATCTAAAATAAAATTGATACAAATGAACGTACTTACAAAACAGGAGAAATAGACTTTGAGAAGGAGCTTATGGTTGCTGCGGAGAGGAGATGCTGGTTAGGGAGTCTGGGATGGACATGTGCACATTATACACACATGTACACACTGCTAAATTTAAGATGGATAACCCATAAGGCCCTATTGATAGCACAGGGCTGTTGTTGTTCAGTCGTTCAGTCCTGTCCAACTCTTTGCGTCTCCATGGACTGCAGCACACCAGGCTTCCCCATTCTTCACCATCTCCTGGAGTTTGCTCAAACTCATATCCACCGAGTTGGTGATGCCATCCAACCATCTCATCCTGTGTTGCCCCCTTCTTCTCTGGTCTTCAATCTTTCCCAGCATCAGAGTCTTTTCAATGTTTCGTGGCAGCCCGGATGGGAGGGGAGTTTGGGGGAGAATGGATACATGCACATGTATGACTGAGTCCCTTCACTGTTCACCTGAAACTATCCCAACACTGTTAAGTAATCGGCTCTATCCCATACAAAATTAAAAAAAAAAAAAAAAGGGTCACTAACTTGTGATTAAACTATTACCCAATGTCCCTAAGATCTCATTTTAAGAAGCAGATAGTTTAAATTTTTTTAGTCCTCTATATAAATGTTTAAACTAGAAAGCACATGAAAATGTTCCAAAACAGCAGGGGTCACACAGACTCCTCAGCCCCGCCTGAGGACTGCCCCGGGCACCCCATCTTTCAGGTACTCTTCATTTGCCACTGAACCACGTCCTTCAGATACTGCAAGGGTGCCTGCTGTTCTTTTTATGTACACGGGCTTCCAGTGGCGGGGGGGGGGGGGCCGGGTGGGGGAGGGGTGCCTTGGGTGGGGNCAGCAGGGGTCACACAGACTCCTCAGCCCCGCCTGAGGACTGCCCCGGGCACCCCATCTTTCAGGTACTCTTCATTTGCCACTGAACCACGTCCTTCAGATACTGCAAGGGTGCCTGCTGTTCTTTTTATGTACACGGGCTTCCAGTGGCGGGGGGGGGGGGGACTGGTAGTGGAATGGTGCCTTGCCTGGGTCATCTGTAACCCAGAGGGACTCATCCAGGGTGTAGAGATATGTGTGATTTCATAACCCTTCAAACCAAAGAACTGAGGGCACTTCATGAAGACTATTCAGGAGGGGCTGGAAAACTGCCCTGAATCCTGACAACCCTCCTCCCCCACAAATCCCAGCCCTGTTCCCATCACCAGGACCAATCACACCATCAAGCAGAGATGCCCCCACTGCTGTGAGCTGTGTTGGGCCCAGGTCACCTCCAGCAGAGAGGACCAGGGTGACAATTACATAATTCTGTTAAAAGCCTCTTTCCAACGACAGGATTGAGAGGAGAGACTGTAATCCTAACTCAAGACGAGGCTCTGAAGTGCTGGGGCAAGGTGACAGGGTGAGTGGACAAGAGAGAAGTCAACTCTCCCCACTGTAATGATTGGGAAGACTCCTGCTCTGCATACAGGACTCCTGAATGAACTCTATTGGTCTTTTGCAAATAAATCAATCTCATAATCTGAGATCTCACGTGCATGCTAAGTTGCTTCAGTCGTGTCCAACTCTGTGTGACCCTATGGACTGTAGCTCACCAGGCTCCTCTGTCCATTGGATACTCCAGGTAAGATAACAGGAGTGGGTTGCATGCCCTCCTCCAGGGGATCTTCCCAGCTCGGGGACTGAACCCGCGTCTCCTGTAGCTGCTGCATTTCAGGTAGATTCTTCACCCCTGAGCCACCTGGGACGCCCCTGTGAGGTCTACTGTTCACTGATTTCTCCGTGTGTGTGTGTCGATCCTTGCGTGCTCTTTACATGGTGGGTCATGCTTGCTTTTGACGTCTGGTGTTCTTTTAAATCAATCATTTATATATTTGGTTGCATTGGGTCGCAGTTGCTGCATGCAGGATCCTCGTTATGTCACGTGGGATCTTGTGTTGCAGCACACCCTCTAGTTGTGGCTTGCGGGGTCTGGAGCATGTGGGCTCAGTAATTGCAGGGCCCAGGCTCAGCTGCTCCTCGGCATGTGGGATCTTAGTCCCCCAACCAGGGATTGAACCCATGTCCCCTGCATTGGCAGGTGAATTCTTTACCACTGGACCACCAGGGAAGTCCCTCCAGGTATTCTGAATACGGATACATTTATGGTTACACCTGACCCCCCAGATTATGGAAGCCCAGGTATCTTGTGGAATGGTAGCTACGATTGTCAGACCACTGGGGTATTTAAAGAATCAAGCTCTTCTGCCTATACTGTTTGGACTCCAAATCAGCCCTAATCTTGACAGATCTAGCAGTGACTTCCCACATCAGGATCCAATTCGCACCAAGGTAGCAGGAGGTGCTTGGGGAGCTGGTGTCAATTTTGACTCCATCCCCGCCCGAACCTCCTCAGCTTCCTCTGTCGGCATCAGACGGTCACAATGTCCATGCAGGCAGCCCCCTCTCTTAATCACGACCTGGAATCACTGCCATGCTGAAAGCTGCTCTGTGCTTCAGCATCTGAACATCAGTTTGCATAATGAAGCAGCAGGTGAGAGAGCCCTGGTTGGCAGAGAGAAAGGAATTTGGCCGTAATTGGCCACAATTAACTTGATGTGCTTTTATAAGGAGAAATGCGTCTGATCCCTGGGTTGGGAAGATCCCCTGGAGGAGGGCATGGCAACCCACTCCAGTATTCTTGCCTGGAGAGCCCCATGGACAGAGGAGCCCGGTGGGCTACAGTCCATGGGGTTGCAAAGAGTCAGATGCAACTGAAGAGCCTAACACCTTCACATTATAAGAAGAAAAGGGAAAAAGCAGAAATGGCTCAGCACGCCCTGTCAAGCCTGCATTGGCACCCTCGGGTGTGTGTGTGTGTTTGCAGTGATGGGTGAGTGTGCCCCGGAAAGGCACATAAGAAGATAACCTTGGATATTCAAGTGCATCCCACCCCCCCACTCCCCGGGGCACTGCTCCCTAGTGGTACCTTTGCCTGGGAGGTCCACGGCTGCAGTGTCCTTCCTAATGCAATGCTGTTTGCCACTTTGTTCAATTTGGACTTGAGGCTGCTAGGAGACATCATTAGACATCACGGCCTTCTTTCTTCAGCTCTTTTGTACTCAGTCCAGAAAAGGCTGAGCTCCAGCTGTCTCAGGGTCTGCTGGCAAGCAGTTCTTGCAAGAAATGGAACTGCCTTGTCCTCAACTCAGAGCCCACTACTGTGCTAGTGATGAGCTGGGAGATGGGTGAGCAAGTTTGAAGGAATTAAGCATCCATCTAGCACCTTTGCTATCGAGGTGGTTTCTAGACTTAAGCTGTTCCGGAGCTCTTGGCTACAAGCACTTCAGAAGCAGTAAGTGAACACTGTTCTTGCTTTAGCTCCCTCCTAAGAAGAGGATCTAATGGGGAGAAGGGTGCACATCTCACCTCTCCAATTCTTTCCTCTTTCTTAAGAGTAGGATCTTTTCCTTTCTAGCTGGATTAAGTAAGTGTGTATATTAGTTACTTCGAAGAAGGGAGAAAACACGGCATCTGACAACATTCATTCATCCAGTTAACATTAAGTAAAGTGAAAGAAAGTGAAAGTGAAGTCGCTCAGTCGTGTCCAACTCTTTGCGACCTGTGGACTGTAGCCCACCAAGCTCCTCCATCCATGGGATTCTCCAGGCAAAAATACTGGAGTGGGTTGCCATTTCCTTCTCCAGGGGATCTTCCTGACTCAGGGATTGAACCCAGGTCTCCCACATTGCAGGCAGACACTTTAACCTCTGCACTACCAGGGAAGCCCAACATTAAGTTGGTGGCTCTTAAATGTGCGAGGGGCTATGAGTTCAGAAAGGCTTCCCAGGTGGCATTAGTGGTAAAAAAAAAAAAAAAAAAACCTCTTGCTGATACAGAGAACTTCAGAGACGCAGATTCTATCCCTGGTTTGGCAGATCCCTGGAGGGAGGAGGGCATGGCAACTTACTCCAATATTCTTGCCTAGAGAAACCCATGGACAGAGGAGCCTGGCAGGCTATGGTCCATGGGGTCACAAAGAGCTGGACATGACTGAAGTGACCAAGCACACACACACACACATGAGTTCAGAAACAAGGACAACAGAGCCCGTGGCTATTCCCAGATCCCAGTGAACAGAAGACTCTCCTAGGGTCCTGTGCAGCCACAGGTGGGTAGAGGGTCTACCCACTCCTAATGGGTTGGTGAGGGTCCTTAATCATCTCCTTAAGAATCTGAGAAGCCAGGCCAAAGAGCGTCCCATGACGGGGGCTTGACAGGATTCTGCCACCCCAGGGCCATGCCTCTAGGAGTGTGTCCCTTGTCCCCATGTTCATACAGAGAGTACATGGGGTGGCTGCGGGCTCTGGAGTCAGTTCTGCCCAGATCAAATCCAACCCCCTCACCTGGTTTTGTGTAACTTCAGGGCATTTACTTATCCTTGAAACGACTCTCCTCGTCTGTAGAAAGATACTGGTAGTATCTATCGCACAGGGTGGGCATGAGGCTGCGAGGAGCCACAGACACGAGGACTCCAACAGCTGGCGTGTAGTGCATGTTTACTGAATAGTTCAATCACTGTTCATTAACAAGGGCCACGACGGCACATGTGGCTTCAAGAACCCTAGCCCCTGGCAGGGGGGCTGAGTCAGCTCTTCTGGGACCTGACCCTGAGCTGTTCTCCCCTGTTCTCTGGGGCCAGGGCTGGGGGGGGGGGTCTCGAGTGGAAGGCAGAGGGAAAGAGGAGCCAAAGATGGGTGGGACCCTGACCTGGCACTATGCAAGACAGAGTCTTCTCCTGGTCAGGCAGGCTCACGGAGTTCCCAAGGGCTTCTTAGTGAGTGCTTGGTCTCGGTTCCCTGAAGGCAGTCACGTGTCTACATTAGTCCCTTCAGCTCCTCCATGGGCTGCCCACCCCTCCTGCATATCTCTGGTTTGGCGGCTGCCTCNACTATGCAAGACAGAGTCTTCTCCTGGTCAGGCAGGCTCACGGAGTTCCCAAGGGCTTCTTAGTGAGTGCTTGGTCTCGGTTCCCTGAAGGCAGTCACGTGTCTACATTAGTCCCTTCAGCTCCTCCATGGGCTGCCCACCCCTCCTGCATATCTCTGGTTTGGCGGCTGCCTCATCCTGAGCAGGAAGCCCATGGGAGGTATCTTTAACATCACCTTCCTCCATTTCCGCCCAGACTGGCCCCTCCTGCCAGTGTGGCCATGGACCTGGGGAAGGCAGACATGAGCAGCTCTTGGTGGGCATCTGGACCACCCCCTGGACCACCAGCCAAGACCTGTCACCTGGGTCTTCTCAAGTTTGAGTGAAATGCCAGTCTCTCCCCCATTCTAACTGCAGGGGGTGAATCTCAAGCTCTTCCAAGGATCCCCCAAAGCCTGTAGGTCTGAGGGGTGGGAGGAAAGAGGAGGCATAGTCCTCCAATAACTTTCTCCCCAGAGTAACTTTCTCTCACAACCCTTTTCATACATCTGGTTTCCTGGCCTCATCCTGGCAGGTGCTGCTCAGGTGGGACCTTCTTCCACCTGGACTTTAATTTCCAGTTGGATGAAAAAGGTTCCCTGAATGACTTTGAAATCAACACCCTGCTCTACCCACCACTTCCCCAGTGTTCACACCACAGACAGGTCTACACGGACAGACTAACCCTATAATGTTTACAGAGAGGACGTGAGACTCCAATCTTCCTCCGACTCTGCCCCCTGAAAGTCTGAGCTGCCATACCTTGGGGACTCTCCACCCCCTGCAGCTCTGAGGATCACACTGGCCTGGAGCCACTGCCCTTGATGCTCTGAATCAGAGCCACCCAGCTAGAGCTGGATTAAAACACCAGAGGAAATGTCTGAGGGTCTGGTCACAAAAGCGTCGGATAGGACTTAGCCACTAAACAGCAACAACCGGAGCCTGTGGAGCATGACTGGTCTCTCCATGGCTCTCTGTGACTGGCCCCGAACAGAGAACTTGACACTGAACTGTAAACTGAATCATGAGTCCCCAAGTTTTTATGGCACCAGGGACTGATTTCATGGAAGACAATTTTCCCACAGACAGGGGAAGGTAGGGGAGGGTTTCAGGATATTTCAAGCTCATTGCATTTATTGTGCACTTTGGTTCTATTAAGGCTTCCCGGGTAGCTCAAACGATAAAGAATTTGCCTGCAAGGAGGGAGACCTGGGCTCAATCCCTGGGTCAGGAAGGTCCCCTGAAGAAGGGAATGGCTACCTACTTCAGTATCCTTGCCTGGAGAGTCCCATGGACAGAAGAGCCTGGTGGGCTACAGTCCATGGGGCTGCAAAGCATCGGACATGACTGAGCTACTTTCACTTAGTTCTGTTATGATTACATCAGCCCCATCTCAGATCATCAGGCTTTAGATCCTGGGGGTTGGGGACCCTTGAACTAAATGGTTGGTCTTCCCCAGCTTCAGGCACTCTAAGGCCTGCCTTCAACTCCTCCTCCCCAACCCTACCCCAAGCACATGCCTAGCTATGCAGAAAGCTTCCCAAAATACAAGAGACTACACATGGCCCACCGAGGCCCTTGTCTATTCTCTTGCCATCATTATAGAAAGGGGGAGAGGAACACTGGAAGAGCCAAAGGCCAAAACATCCACAAAAGCCCAGAGCCAGTCCAGGGCACAGTTTTCACTGTGAATACAATTCTGACACCTCTAAAACTTGATTTATTTTAGGCTTGATGCCTTTGGCCACATATAAATTTTCATGGCTGCATTAATTTGTCTCGAAGGACTTGAACTTAGTAATTCTTAATAAGTCCTCAACCCACAAGCCAAGATTTCGTCAGCTTGTGAAAGCTGAGCTCCCTTGTACTGAAACACTTATTTCTAATGTTTGCTTTTAACCAGACAGAAGAGGATGTTGAAAAACTCCCTTATTTTTCTTGGATGTCAATGAACTTCAGAGTAAAGACTCTGCTTTCAACTGTCAGCTAAATGCAACAGCTCCCTTCTCTTGGAACCAGAAATTGGACCACAGGTAAATTCCAACTACTCTGGGAGTCCCCAGGGTCACTTGCTCTTCCCGACCTGGAAGACATGGCCTGGCTGGAAGAGGCCTCATACGGAAGCCACAGGGCTTCCCTGGTGGCTCAGTGGTGAAGAATCCACCTGTCAGTGCAGGACATGTGGGCTCTGTCCCTGGGTGGGGAAGATCCCCTGGAGAAGGAAATGGCAACCCAGTCCAATATGATTGCCTGGGAAATCCCATAGACAGAGGAGCCTGGCGGGCTACAGTCCATGGGGTTGCAAAGAGTTGGACACGACTTAGTGACTAACCAATAGCGACACTGGAAGCCACGCAGACAAACGGAAGGATCCAATCAGTTCAGAGAAGCACTGTTTCCTCCCACTCCAGCGCACTCAACACTTGAGTGCTCCATGCAGTGGAACGTGCTTGGATTTCTGCTCATAAAAGTGTTTGTTGTTTATTGCTGGCTTCTATTTCAGGCCCAGCCCAATTCAGTGCAGGTGGGGAAATTGTGGATTGATTCATCCTCATGCTAATCTGTGAAATACTGATTTAAAAACAGCTATGGCTCCAGGAAGGTGTCTAACTCTCCTCTATCTTGCACAGGACCACTTTTCTAAAGAGCTTTACAGAGCAGATCTAGTTCACAACTGGGTTCAGGTGCACTTTTTTTTGTTTTTTTCTTTCTTTTCTTTCCTTTTTCCTTCCTTCATTCCATTTTATTTCCTTTCACAAAATGATGATTCCACTGATAGCAGAATGAGACAAATCTTTTCTCTTTTTCCAGGTAAAGAAAACTTTCTTAAGTTCCGTGTGCCTGGGAGACTTGCATTCCTTATGCAGCTGTTAAATGTCACGTTCCTAATTAGTCAGTTATTTGATGCTTCAAACTCGGTTGGTGGAGAAGACCCTTGAGAATCCCTTGGACAGCAAGGAAATCAAACCAATCAGCATAAAGGAAAGCAACCCTCAATATTCATTGGAAGGAAGGGCTGATGCTGAAGCTGAAGCTCCAATACTGTGGCCACCAGATGCGAAGAGCTGACTCATTGGAAAAGACCCTGATGCTGGAAAAGACTGAGGGCAAGAGGAGAGGGGGGCACAGAGGATGAGATGGTTGGATGGCATCACAGACACAATGGACATAAGATTGAGCAAACTCTGGGAGACAGTGAAGGACAGGGAAGTCTGGTGTGCTGTAGTTCATGGGGTCGCAAAGAGTCAGACATGACTTAGCAACTGAACACCAACAATTTTGGAGGATAGAGATACACACATATATGTGCACACATATGCACACACGTACATGCATATGAGTGTGCCTTCCTATGTAACAAGGAAGATACCTTCATCAACATGGACACCTGTCTGCCTTTGATGAGAAAAATAGCACCTGTGCCTGATGACCAACTAGCATCCCTTTCAGCTCTATAATTTGAGCAGCACAGCAAAACCCAGAATATTAAGAGGGCTGCACGAATAATATTTTCCCCAGAAGACTTGTGAAAATGATACACCTTGCCAAAAACATGTCCACAGTCCCCTCTGACAATGACCTTCCTGCTCATAGCCTGCGTGTGGAGCGCACACACAGCTCACCCGCTACATCTGGGGATAAACTGTCAGTAATCAGGCTCAAGGACACAGCAAACGTGAGCGCACAACAACACATGGGGCTTTTTATTGTCTCCTTAAAATGAGGCTGCAGGGAGAAGACTCCCTCGGGGTGTAAGCCATATCTTTGCAAATCTTCAGGGTGATGTAGATCTGTTCTTCCTAGCAAAGAGATTAGTGGGAAGAGGAACTGGATTCTGGAGTAAGAAATACCTGCTTTGGAAGGGCAGGGTTGGGAGGCTGACCAGAGAGTTCGGCTTACCAAGGGAATTGAGCCACTTCCTGTGGCTCTCAGTAACAAATCCCTGGTGGCTTCAAACAATACAAATGCATTCTCACACGTTCCAGAGGTCAGGAGTCCAAAATCAATGGTAGGGCTTCACTCCCTTTGGAGGCTCTAGGGGAGAGTCCATGCCCGTGTCTTCCAGCTTCCTGCGGTTCCCAGGGTTTCCGTGGCTGCCACACCGTCTGCCTCTAACTCCTCCTGGCCTTCTTTCCTGTGTCAGCTTTCTCCCTCGCCCTTCTCTTGTAAGGACACTTGCACTGGATTTAGCAGCAATCCAGGGTGGCTGTAACTTGAGATCCTCAACTTAATTACAACTGCAGAGATATTTTTTCCAAACAAGTTCACCACTCACAGGTTCCAGGCATTAGAATGTGGACGTAGCCCTTAGGGGACCACCGTTCAATCCCAAGAAACCCTGACAGTATGGTAAGTCCCCTACATACAAACCTACCAGTTGTGAACTTTTAAAGATGTGAACCAGCAAGGAACCAGAACCTGTACCATCAACGTCAGGTGTGAGTGAAATTGCAGCTTGCCCTCCGTCTCCTACGGTTGACGATCCTTCAGCTCCACCATCTCCCACCTCCTCTCCCTCCTCTAGTCAGTACCTCTTCCTGCCTGTCCTCTCGATGCCTGTACTGGATACCTGTTCAGCCCCTGTACGCTGTAGTAGTTGTTCTGTTGTACTATTGTACTTTTCAAGGTACTGTACGATACCATTAAAAATGGTTTCTTTGTGTGTGTGTGTTTATGTATTATTTGTGTGAAAAGTATTATAAACCTATTACGGTGACTTCCCTGGTGGCTCAGTAGTAAAGAATTGCTTGCCAATGCAGGAGATGGGCTTTCGATCCCTGGGTCGTGAAGACCCTCTGGAGTACAAAGTGGCAACTCACTCCAGCATTCTTGCCTGGAGACCTGCATGGACAGAGGAGCCTGGAGGAGCATGGAGGACTGCAGACCATGGGGTCGCAAAGAGCTGGGCACGACTGAGCACACACACGCACTGTATAGCTGATTGTGTTAGCTGGCTACCTAGACTAACTCTGTTGGACTTACCAACAAACTGGACTTATACATGTCCTCTTGTGGAATGGAACCTGTTCCTACGTGGAGCTTACTGTATATCAGAGGTGCGAGGTGAGGAACTCTACATGGGGAAGTCACAGAAGGTCAGGAAGCAGTTGGTCATTCAAGGAGAAGAGGGCAGAGTGGAGCCTGACACTGTGAAGGGGACACAAGAAGGAGAGGAAGGGGACTCTGGGCCCCCTCAGGAGCCCCACAGTCAACACCAGGACATCTGTATCCCAGGACCGGGAGGGTGACCATTGCTAAGCTCCACTGGATGCCTCAGTCAAGGCAGCCAGTCAAGTTGAGAATGAATTTGAAAATAGGAGAAAATAATAGCAAATGAAGCAACTGACAAGCAACGAATCTCAAAAATATACAAGCAACTTATGCAGCTCAATTNTGCTATTCTTTGGAACTCTGCATTCAGATGCTTATATCTTTCCTTTTCTCCTTTGCCTTTTGCTTCTCTTATTTTCACAGCTATTTCTAAGGCCTCTTCAGATAATTGTTTTGCCTTTTTTGCATTTCTTTTTCTTGGGAATGGTCTTGATCACTGCCTCCTGTACAATCTCACAAACCTTGGTCCATAGTTGTTCAGGCACTCTATCAGATATAATCCCTTCAATCTATTTGTCACTTCCACTGTATGATCATAAGGGATTTGATTTAGACTTCCCTGGTGGCTCAGACGGTAAAGCGTCTGCATAATATGCAGGACAGCTGGGTTCAATCCCTGGGTCAGGAAGATCTCCTGGAGAAGGAAATGGCAACCCGCTCCAGCATTCTTGCCTGGAAAATTCCATGGACAGAGAAGCCTGGTAGTCTACAGTCCATGGGGTCGCNGACTTCCCTGGTGACTCAGACGGTAAAGCGTCTGCATAATATGCAGGACAGCTGGGTTCAATCCCTGGGTCAGGAAGATCTCCTGGAGAAGGAAATGGCAACCCGCTCCAGCATTCTTGCCTGGAAAATTCCATGGACAGAGAAGCCTGGTAGTCTACAGTCCATGGGGTCGCAGAGTCGGACACAACTGAGCGACTTCACTTTCACTTTGAATGGTCTAGTGGTTTTCCCTACTTTCTTCAATTTAAGTCTGAATTTGGCAATGAGTTCACAATCTGAGCTACAGTCAGCTCCCTGTCTTGTTTTTGCTGATTGTATAGAGCTTTTCCATCTTTGGCTGCAAAGAATATAATCAAGCTGATTTTGGTATTGACCATCTGGTGATGCCCATGTGTACAGTCTTCTCTTGTGTTGTTGGAAGAGGGTGTTTGCTGTGACCAGTGTGTTCTCTTGGCAAAACTTTGTTAGCCTTTGCCCTGCTTCATTCTGCAGTCCAAGGACAAATTTGCCTGTTACTCCAGGTATCTCTTGACTTTCTACTTTTGTGTTCCAGTTCCCTATAGTAAAAAGGATATCCTTTGGGGGTATTAGTTCTAGAAGGTCTTGTAGGTCTTCACAGAACTGTTCAAGTTCAGCTTTTTTAGCATCACTGGTCAGGGCATAGACTTGGATTACTGTGATATTGAATGGTTTGCCTTGAATCAAACAAAGATCATTCTTTCGTTTTTGAGATTACATCCAAACACTGCATTTCAGACTGTTTGCTGACTATGAGGGCCACTCCATTTCTTCTAAGGGATCTTGCCCACAGTACTAGATATAAAGCTCATATGAGTTAAATTCACCCATTCCAGTCCATTTTAATTTGCTGATTCCTAAAATGTTGACATTCATTCTTGTCAACTCCTGTTTGACCACTTTTCAATTTGCCTTGATTCATGGACCTAACATTCCAGATTCCTATGCAATATTGTTCTTTACAGAATCAGACTTTACTTCCATCACCAGTTACATCCACAACTGGGTGTTGATTTTGCTTTTGATCCATCTCTTCACTCTATTTCTTTGCTGATCTCCAGTAGCTTATTGGGCACCTACAGACCTGGGGAGTGCATGTTTCAGTGTTCTATCATTTTGCCTTTTCATACTGTTCATGGGGTTCTTAAGGCAAGAATACTGAAGTGGTTTGCCATTCCCTTCTTCAGGGGAGCACTGAAGGTTTTGTCAGAACCCTCAACCATCATGACCTGTCCATCTTAGGTGGCCCTACATGACAGAGCTCATAGTTTAATTGAATTAGACAAGGCTGTGGTCCATCTGATCAGTTTGATTTGTTTTCTATGACTGTGGTTTTCATTCTGTCTGCCCTCTGATGAGTAAAGGTAAGATGCTTACGAAAGCTTCCTAATGAGAGAGACTAACTGTGGGGGAAACTGGGTCTTGTTCTGATGGGCAGCACCATGCTCAGGAAACCTTTAATCCAATTTTCTGTTGATGAGTGGGGCTGTGTTCCCTTCCTGTTTTTACCTGGGGCCAAACTATGGTGGAGGTAATGAAGATAATAGCAACCTCCTTCAAAGGTTCCCATGTACTCTTCAGCAAGAAAATAAAAACAGACTGTAGGTTCAAAGAGGATAGATAAGATGAGGAGGTATGCACATTTTATAATACTGGATATTCCTTTAATTCCACTTACAAATGTACTTATTTCATCTTTTAGTGAAGCTATTTCATACACATATTAAAGTAACAAAATAGCTTTGAAACAAAATGTTTTGATAGACTGAATTTTCTTACATAATCTCATATCTGACTCAATATAGATTGTTTAAATTTCAGGCTGGAAGCTTTAATAAAAACATTACCTTCTCTTTCTTTGTTTCTTCCTTCTTTCATTAAAAGAACATTCATTGTATATCTGACAGATATCTCTTATGCTGTTTATTGTTGACAATAATTCTTCATCACCATCAGCTTATAGGAATTTATTTTATTCCATGTCTTGGGTGAGTGATTATAACTCCAAGATGAGATTCATATAAAGGCCCCAATGCATTCAAATCACTCAGAAATAGTCTATTTCATAGATAAAGCCATGAATCATGCCAATTCTTATTTTTCTTCCTAAAATTGGTGGATATTTTAACACCGTAAAGTATGAAATAAAGGAAATTATCAGGTTCAATAAGTAATAAAATTTATATGAGCTAAAAATCAGAAATGCATCATTAGTTTCAAAAATTTGAAAAAGAGATTATAAGAATACATTGCCATAAAGTTTCTATTACTCAGCCATTAAAAAAGAATACATTTGAATCAGTTCTAATGAGGTGGATGAAACTGGAGCTGATTATACAGAGTGAAGTAAGCCAGAAAGCAAAACACCAATACAGTATACTAACACATATATATGGAATTTAGAAAGATGGTAATGTTAAACCTGTACGCGAGACAGCAAAAGAGACACAGATGTATAGGACAGCCTTTTGGACTCTGTGGGAGAGGGAGAGGGTGGGATGATTTGGGAGAGTGGCATTGTAACATGTATGATATCATAAGTGAAACGAATCACCAGTCTAGGTTCGATGCAGGATGCAGGATGCTTGGGACTGATGCACGGGGATGATCCAGGGAGATGGTGTGGGGTGGGAGTGGGGAGAGAGGGTCNCTTTTGGACTCTGTGGGAGAGGGAGAGGGTGGGATGATTTGGGAGAGTGGCATTGTAACATGTATGATATCATAAGTGAAACGAATCACCAGTCTAGGTTCGATGCAGGATGCAGGATGCTTGTGACTGATGCACGGGGATGATCCAGAGGGATGGTGTGTGGTTGGGGGGGAAGAGGGGGTTGGGATTGAGAGCTCATATACACTCGTGGCTGATTCATGTCAACGTATAGCAAAATGAATACAGTATTGTAAAGCAAAACAAACTAAAAAATAAAAATTAAAAAAAACAGAACAGAAAGAACCCATTTCAAATGAAATCCAATCTATTCTTCACACACTGGACAAAATGACTCCTTTACATCATAATTCAAATCATATTGTTCCCTTTCAATGATTTTAATTATGATTAGAATAAAATCCAAACTTCTAACCATTAAAAAAAAAGTCTACAAGCAATAAATGCTGGAGGGGGTGTGGAGAAAAGGGAACCATCTTACACTGTTGGTGGGAATGCAAACTAATACAGCCACTATGGAGAACAATGTGGAGATTCCTTAAAAAACTGCAAATAGAACTGCCTTATGAACCAGCAATCCCACTGCTGGGCATACACACCAAGGAAACCAGAATTGAAAGAGACACTTGTACACTTGTACCCCAATGTTCATTGCAGCACTGTTTATAATAGCCAAGACATGGAAGCAACCTAGATGTCCATCACCAGATGAATGGATAAGAGAGCAGTGGTACACATACACAATGGAGTATTACTCAGCCATTAAAAACAATCCATTTGAATCAGTTCTAATGAGGTGGATGAAACTGAAGCCAGTGAAGTAAGCCAGAGTGAAGTAAGCCAGAAAGAAAAACACCAATACAGTATACTAATACATATATATGGAATTTAGAAAGATGGTAATGATAACCCTATATGCGAGACAGCAAAAGGGACACAGATGTATATAGAACAGACTTTTGGACTCTGTGGGAGAGCGAGAGGGTGGTATGATTTGGGAGAAAAAAAATTAAATATTAGAAATTTATATTCTTTAATATTCTAAACATTTTGAAATGTTTAAAATTTATACATAGTTTAATTCTATTTTGAATTTTCAAATATAGGATGAAATAAAGCATAGGCCCTTTTTTAAAAGTGCATAAAACCTCTTCCACAGAAATATCTTGCAAATGGCTGTTATACTGGTAGTAAAATCTGTAACTGGTGGCTCTTATATTTACAAGAGGATTTCTGTCCTAACAAAATGATTTTGAAGTTTAGATTAATATATTCACTGAACAGTCATGTGTGGTTTTAGACATATATTCACTGAAAACATTTTAAACAGTATGTCCTCATGTTTTGTAGAATAATGTTTCTTTAAATTCAAAACACTTATTTCTTGATTACTTTAAAACTTTAGGCAACTAACATGGGACTCAGGGAAAGTAGGCAGCTTAATGCATTGTATCCAGATGAATAAAGCTGAAGTTATATAATTTTTTACAATCACTTTTTTTTTTCTTTTTACCATTCTGATCTTTCTGTTCCCCAGGATTTCCTGGGAAACAGGATTCCAGAATCACAACCTCATTAACACTGTACAAGAGAGAAAGTTTAGTTATCTTTCAGTCATACACATATACAAATCTGATATATACATATATATTTACACACACACACACACACATATATATATATATATTTCCCCCCAAATAAGCAACTTTTTCTCTTCAAATGTCACCTTGTAGAAGCATTCATAGGACCTTCAGGGTGGGTTTCATTCTCACTCACATTGCATCACCCTGCCTTAATGTTTATAGCACTCTCACTTCTCATTTTCCAGTATTATCTTACATTTTAATTATTTTAATAATTCTTCACTGTCTGTCTTTCCCACAGTTTAAAGTCCATGATGACAAGAGCTTTCTCTATCTTCTTAGCCTCTAGATCTCCCATGCCTAAGACAGAGTTTGGCATAGTGTAGGCACTAAGAAAAGCTTCTATTTAATCAGTGAATAAATACTTAATTCAAAATGGTGAATTAAGAAGTTGCATGAAATTGTTAGTACTGGCTGAAAATAGGTTCAGTGCCTCTTTATAAAAATTCTACTGGATTTCAGACTCTCTGAAAAGGTAAAACCTGAGATACCATTAAAATAGGTTCAGTGCTTCTTTATAAAAATTCTACTGGGATTCAGATTCTCTGAAACAGTAAAAAATGAGGTACCATTTCACACCAGTCAGAACAGCTGCTATCCAAAAGTCTATAAGCAATAAATGCTGGAGAGGCTGTGGAGAAATGGGAATCCTCTTACACTGTTGACGGGAATGCAAACTAGTACATCCACTATGGAGAACAGTGTGGAGATTCCTTTAAAAACTGGAAATAGAAACTGCCTTATGACCCAGAAATCCCACTGCTGAGAATACACACTGAGGAAACCATAATTGAAAGAGACACTTGTACCCCAATGTTCATCACAGCACTGTTTATAATAGCCAGGACATGGAAGCAACCTAGATGTCCATCACCAGATGAATGGATAAGAAAGCAGTGGTACATATACACAATGGAGAATTACTCAGCCATTAAAAAGAATCCATTTGAGTTAGTTCTAATGAGGTGGATGAAACTGGATCCTATTATACAGAGTGAAGTAAACCAGAAAGAAAAACACCAATACAGTATACTAATGCATATATATGGAATTTAGAAAGATGGTAATGATAACCCTGTATGCGAGACAGCAAAAGGGACACCAATGCATAGAACAGTCTTTTGGACTCTGTGGGAGAAGGCGAGGGAGGGATGATTTGGGAGAATGGCACTGAAACATGTATATGATCATATGTGAAATGAATCACCAGTCCAGGTTCGATGCATGATACAGGATGTTTGGGGCTGGTGCACTGGGATGACCCAGAGGGATGGTATAGGAAGGGAGGTGGGGGGTTTGTTCAGGATTGGGAACACGTGTACACCCATGGCAGATTCATGCCGATGTATGGGAAAACCAATACAATATTGTAATTAGCCTCCAATTAAAATAAATGAATGTATATTGAACATAAAAAATAAAAATAATAAATTGCAGAGCTTGTCATAATAAACATTTAAAAATTGATTAACAGATAAATTCTCTCAGCAGTGAGTCATGACACTCATAGAGATAATTTCCTGAGGCTTACTATAGTTATTTTAACTCTTAGGTGATACAAAATGGAGGAAGAATTATTTATAACAAGGACTAGACTATAGAGCTGATTGTTCTTAAGAAGTTACATTCAGAATGATTCTTGCAAGGTCCTTACTCACTTAAAAGAAAGGCCTGACTAACCCAATTAAAATTCCCAATCTATGATATTCAAGGTGATATCCTCCTCAGTGGTTGATGGCTTGTTTCCACTGTCTTTCACACTACATTTGGTTTCTGAAGGAGAAAAACGTTCATATGGGTGAACTTAGAAGAACAATGGGGAAAAAAATAAAAATGAGGAGTCTTTAGGAAGCATCTGACAGGAAGAATAATAAGAGGAGGCAGAAGGTCTGAGGCAGAATGTCAGTCATGAATGATTGTATCTGTCCCTTGGCACACTGCCGTTCACCAGGGTTGATAACCACTCGATGCGAACAAAAGAACAGCATTTTATGACAAAATCATTGGACATAACTCAGCTCCCTGTCTTCCTCCAGGGGTGGGAAATGAGAGAGAAAATAAAACAAATATATGTGTGTGAAACAGCATATGTATACAAAGGAATGACAAACTTCAAGCTAAGATTCCTGCACAAATTTTTCTTCCAAAGGAGACACAGGTATACAATGTTTATAAGACGTGAATAATGGTCTACTTTCCTTCAGGAAAGTATTAAAAGAGTGAAATTCTCAGTTTAAAATTCTCTGAAAACTAATCCTAATAGCAGGCACAAAATTATAGGTATAAAGGTATTACTACCTAAAGAAGTATATATTGTGTGTGTATAAAGAGTGAGAAAATTTTCTGACTTTAATAAATCATCGAATTCACCAAAACAGTATTGCTGTTTGTATTCAACAAACAAGTCAAATATATCCACACTTTTACACTCAAAATATATTACTAAAATAAAAAGTGCACTTCAGAAATAATTATAAGCCTAAAATCTGAGTATAAACATGCAAAAAGAACACTAGGATGAGAATTAAGTCAATAACAAAAGAATAAGTCTAGTCATTAAATCACTTGGAATAGGAATTAAGTAGGAAAAATAATGGTTTATTAAAGATTAGAACCCCAATATGATAAAATGAATTTATCAGTTTTCTACTTACTTAAATCATATATTGAGTATTAAGTCTAGGTCAGACATTCTTCTAATAGCTGATAAAATGTTATAATGATAAGAAACACAACCTAATATTCAGCTTGTTTTACATAATCTTAAAGCAGGTATGTGCTCACTACATTGCAATATTCCCTACTGCAAGTAATGAAGGAAGTGAACATCTATGATTCACATGAATGCTATATTCTAATTTAAACCAATTATTATTAGGTTCTTGTATATGCTGTTAATTGAGACAGTGTCAAGAAGAAAAATAAGAAGTTGTTATTATTTAGTTCAGTTCAGTTGCTCAGCCGTGTCTGACTCTTTTTGACCCCATTAACCGCAGCACGCCAGGCCTTCCTGTCCATCACCAACTCCTGGAGTTCACTCAGACTCACGTCCATTGAGTCAGTGATGCNTACAAATGATAATTCTGAATCTTAAAACATATTTCTAACAAAACAAAAAGACTTTAGATGTAGGCAATATTGGGAATCTACTTTCAATAAAGATTTGTCAAAAAAAAAAAAGAGTTCAAGGCAGCCACCTGGGGACCATAAGCAGTCCCATTCTCAAATAATCCTAGAGACGTGGTGAGAGCCAACCCTGAGTAACAGAGTCGGGGCTGCTGAAGCCCCAGGGCTTTGTTTTGGATCCATCTGGATGGAGGCCACCCTGGCAGGAATGAGGGGGTGCGGTACTGGGGGCGGTGGTCCACGTACAGTGTAGACTGGTTCAGCTAGCTCATCAGGAGGCAAAGGGGCTGGTGTCCCTCCCCCAAGCTATGCGTGTCCTGTACCCAGTACCACCCCAGGGTTTGGGGAGTTTTCTTCTCCTGTCATTGCCTCCAGAACTGCCCCTTTTTTCAAAAAATTTGTCTGTTTGTGTCGAGTCTTAGTTGTGGCATGTGGGGCCTTCATTATGTCATGTGGGATCTCTCCTTGTAGCACACAGACTCTCTAGCTGTGGCTCACGGGCTCCAGCGTTCACGGCTAAGCAGTTGCTGTGCCCAGGCTTAGTTGCCCTGTGGCATGTGGGATCTTAGTTCCCCCACCAGGGATCGAACCCATGTCCCCTGCATTGCAAAGCAGATTCTTAATCACTGGACCATCAGGGAAGTTCCCCCTCCAGAATTGCTCTAGACCAGTTCCAACAAAAGGACCAGAGGTTTGACATCTCTGGGGGATGCCACACAATAAATCATTCCCTTATTTTGCTCAGCTACCTGAAGGCCAGGCCCAGGCCCTCATTTCTAGGTCCCCAGCTAGTAGTTCATGCCTGCTGTGTGCCTTGGAGAGCTATT
Organism: Neotragus moschatus; assembly: GCA_006410615.1. Classification (NCBI taxonomy): domain Eukaryota; kingdom Metazoa; phylum Chordata; class Mammalia; order Artiodactyla; family Bovidae; genus Neotragus; species Neotragus moschatus. Next base: position 635,203 of record SJYA01000847.1, on the reverse strand, counting down.
TTTAGCTCAGTATTCCAGGACCTAACCAAGACGGCCTGGGCCAGGACCAGTGTGTGACAGATCAGGCTGGAGATCAGCTGTCTCCCACTGGCTCCTGGCCTAAAGTTAATAGGGCGAGAAAGTCCCATTTGTACAGGGGAAAGCAAGGCCTATTTCCTGACTCACGATCAAATGCCCCCCAAGCATCACACACCAGTGTAACTGTGGTGTAAATGCACTCCTCACCAGGCTGGGTTTCTTCCAGAATGCACACTGACACATTCGTTTGCACACTGATTTAAAAAGTCATACAGTGCCTATCTGCCAGAAGGATATGAGGCAGTTTCCAGGTGCTTGTGGAACTTCTCGGGAACTCAGAAGAGTCATTGCCTAGGAAAGCCATGGAGTCCTCAGTTTTAAGAAGGCTGTCCTGAATGCTGCAAGTGAAGATGCCTGCCCTCATTAATTAGAGAAACACCTTCTTGACATTTAAGTAAATGAAGTTCCTGTGGTTCCCTGAGGAAAAGAACCAACAAAATACAACGCGGGCATGTCACTCACATGGTGAGAATGAGTGAGCTGGATGCAGCCGGGGACCCTCAGGAGCCCATGGCCTGACTGACAGCAGCCTCTAGTGACCTTGGCAGCCTCTGCACCCCCAGCAGGCTTCCTTCAGCCCCTGACCTCTTTCCCTGCTCCCATCCCTCTCCCACCCTCCAACCATGGCTTAACGCTCCTGGTCACAGAAGGCCCAGGCTAAAGTCAATCTTGTGGCAGTAAGCCTGCTCAAACCCAGGAAATATCACCCTCCATTCAAAGTCATGCCTCTGAAAAACTTATGAAATAAACGGGAAATGCTAAAACACTATCTAATTACTTGAGGTGAGTTAATCAGATAGCTAGCTACTCTTTAGTAGAGGAGAAGGATCTCACTTGTTAAGCATCAGAAAGGTAGATGGGAAGGTTAGAAAGAAAGGATTAGCTGGAAAGAGCACTGGGATCTAGACATGGTGACAGGCTGTTTAGGGGCTATTAGCCAGCCCGGAACATCAGAAGGGCAGATGACTTAACCTCTGCAAGCTTCAATTTTCTCATCTACAAATGAAGATATTAAAAGCACCATTACATAAGATAATCTATGTAATGTATTTGGCATTATGCCTGGTTCCTGAGAGCTGAAAAATGTTCACAGAGACATCATTGTTGAAGTTATATTAATAATAATGATAACTGTTACTATTAGTAGAAGTAGTTGTAGCAGTCACAGCAGTGGTAGTGTATGGTGACCTGAGAAGGGATAGATTAAGCGGAACCCAAACTGAAAGTCGTTAAATGAGAAGACGGGAGATTAAATGAAGTGGGTGCAGGGTGTTAATACCAATCTCAGCTGTGTCATAATGTTGTCTAGGGAGACATCCTGGCAAAGTGCTTTTTAGAGCCCGACACATAGGAACTCAAACTTTGGCTCTGAACTCAAACCTTGATAATGTAGGACTTTACGGAATCACTAAACTTTCTGGAGCCTCAGTGTTCTTATCTGTAAAATGGGAATAATCATACCCCATGGAAATCATTTGTGTAACATAGATGCAACATCCTTAATGTGTCCAACATCCAGAGACTATGTCTTCTGTTTGGCCAAGCTCTTTCACTTCCACATGGTGGTTGGCAGACTGAAATGAGAAACCCATCTGGAGAGCTGAGAATATGAGAATGAGCATTGTGGGTCTCTGTTAAGAGAAGAAAGATGTCACTGGCCCCCTTACAGCCTCCTCCCACTGGAGGAGCTGAAGGAATGTACAGAAGGGCTGCTAAATGTTAGAACTTGCAACCATTTTTAGTTATAGATGCAGTGGAATCATTCTGAATTCACTGATGCAATGTGCTTTGCAAGATGGAAGTCATCCAGTAAGAAGGAACCCCCAAATAGGATGCCATGGAAATTTAACTCTGAACATTCTGACTTTGTACCTTGACATAAATAAGACCCAGGAACATTTTCCTGCCATAAAACTGAAGTTAATTTCTTGAAATATATAGATTTAATGATGGCAAATACCTTCCCATCATCACTCCACAATATTTACGATCTGGTCTGATTTACATAGAAGATATGTCATCTGTGAGAGTCAAAACAAGTTTAGAAACCCTTCTCCAGTTCAAATGTTACCTTCCCTGATGAAAATTTAATTACACTGAAAAAAGAATCCTCAAAATCTCATTTCTTTGCAAAGCAAAATGTTATGGCTTTGATGGCTTTATTACTTTTTTTCCCTAAATTCACAGAATATACTTCCTCTCACGCAAAGTCATTCTCAAGACTTAGCTTTTAGTTTTGAAGGAAAACTAATAAGAATTTTGGCGTTTTAAGTGTACTTCCAGGAAACTCTGGTTTATAATGCTGCCCCTGGCACTGATGCGCAGTCGTATGCTATTAGTTACTTGAATGTTTTCTATGATGATGTAAATGATGTTGACACTTTCTGGTAGGATGCTTACCATTTACCATTTTGTCATTTGCAGAGTGCTGAAATGGATCAGATCATCATGTTCAAGCTGAACAGCTGTTAAAGGGCTCTTTTCTCTTGCTGTTTTCTTTGCGTGTCATGCTCAGTCCATTGCTCTGTGCAAGAGACTATTCAATATACTTCTCTCCTTCTCTTCCCACAGACTTTTTATAAAAATGATAACCAAGTTATGGTCACTGACGTTGTGGAGCACATGGGCAAATAGGGGGAGAGGGATTTCCTTGGTGTCCAGTGGTTAAGAATCTGCCTTCCAATGCAAGGGATGGGGGTATGATCCCTGGTCGGGGAACTAAGATTCCACATGCCCCAGGGCAACTAAGCTTATGTCCTGAAACTACTGAGCCCAAATGCCACAACTAATACTCAGCGCAGCCAAAAATAAATATTAAAAAATAGAGGCAGATACAGGTACAGGTCAGGTACAGGTCTGTAGATTACAATGTGGGAGACAAGAGTTATAACAAAGGTACAAATGATTGCCAGGACAGAGAAGACAATGGCTAACTTCCCAGATGAGAAAGCTTTACAAATAAAGTGATCTTGAATTCGTCTTGCCATGTCAGTAGGAGTGTGGTGAGTGCAGAAGTGAGGAGAACAACCCAGGCAGGTGCAGAGGCATGTGGCTGGGAAGGAGAAGGAGGCAAGGATGCCTGGAGCACAGGGTGTGCGAGTCTACACACGAGATGAGCTGCAACTGATGGCACACGCTGGGGATCATTAGCAAAAGCTCTGAAAGCCACATCTGAAAAAAAGTCACCTTTACTCTGTAAACAATGGAGCCACAGAGTTCTTCAAGCAAAGGTGGGATCCATCTTTTCAGAACATAACCAACATGGCGTGGAGGACAGACAGGGGCAGCGCCTCTCTGTTCAAGTGGTGTGGCCCAGAACGGTATGTTCTTTCAAAGCCACAGAAGGGAAAACAACCTCCCTCCATCTCAATTATGCTTAGCTCAAGTAGAAAATCGTTCCGTTGTTGCCGGATGGCCCTTGAGAGAACGGGAAACGTAAATACAGTGTCCTAATGAATTCTCAGAGGCATCGGAAGAAAACAACGTGATGAAAGTGGTGGCTCCCCCACCGAACGGCCCAGAGTGCCCTGACCTCAAGCACATTGTTTACTGCAAAGGGACATGGTTCCACCACCCTCTGCATAGGGACAGGACCGGCCACACCTCTGCCATTCCCTGATGTGAGGACACGGTCCTCCGTACCTCTGCCAGACCCACATGTGGGGATGAGCCCTGCCATGCCTCTCACATTTGTGTTTGAGGAGGGGCATGGCTTCCCTGGTGGCTCAGAGGGTAAAGAATCTGCCTGCAATGCAGGAGACCCGGGTTCAATTGCTGGGTTGGGAAGATCCCCTGGAGGAGGAAATGGCAACCCACTCCAGAATTCTTACCTGGAGAATCCCATGGACAGATGAGCCTGACAGGCTACAGTCCATGAGATTGCAAGAGTCAGACATGACTGAGCGACTAAACCACCACCACCAATTAAGTGTACACACCACAAAACCAACAGGTATTTAAGTATCCGGGAGAGCATGTGCTTCCAAGGGATTTTAATTGCTATACCTTAGACAAGGGCGTTCCTGGTGGCTCAGAGAGTAAACAATCTGTCTGCAAAGTAGGAAACCCGGGTTCAATCCCTGGGTTGGAAAGATCCCATGGAAGAGGAAATGGCAACCCACTCCAGTGTTTTTGCCTGGAGACTCCCCATGGAAGGAGGAGCCTGGCGGGCTACAGTCACAAAGAGTTAGACACGACTGAGTGACTAACACACACTCACATACGGCCCACTGCAGCTAGGCCAGGGCCAGGTACGTAGCCCTGAGGGAGCAGCTGTTCTTAGTCCCATGACTGCCCAGGTTACAGAAATGGGCACAAAAAGCAGTTGTAGAAGGGAGTGAGGGGAGAGGTCTAGCTCGGATTTTCTGAGGGGATCATGATGGTGAAGGAAGGATATTGACAAAGGAACAAGGTGAGAAAGGCTTAAAATGAATGAAGTAATAGATGGGTGAATATCTGAATAAATGCACAATAAATCAGGAGTTAGAATAAAGAAGTAAAAAAAAGCTTAAAAGTAAAGAAGGCAATACAAGAGAGGGAGTAGTTTAAAAAGTAAGGAAAAAAAATAAAGTGAAAAGGAAGACACACCAGAGGAAGAGCTGACATAAGAAGAAAACATTGTGAGTGACCCTTTTGTGTGTGTATACAAATATGTGTATATATATATATATATATATACTCATTTCCTTAAGAAGCTTGTTAAATTCTTCATGCTTCTGAACGTTCTGATGAGTAGATGGAGAAACCATAACTGGTGCCTCCAAAGAGACCATCTTCTCCTTTTCCCTCTTCCCAAACCATTTGCTCAGTGGTTAATTAGGTTTATCTTAAGGAAAGCTGCACATGTGATAAACCATTAACTACACGTGACCTGTCTGGTCTAACACAGGTCTGTCTATATCACACAGTTTCCCTGGGGGTAGGGATAGGAAATCACGGTTTCTAAATCTTAAGAAAGCAGAGAGGAGGAGATTCGTGGTAAGTGAAAGTCTCCAGAGGATTCTGGGGTATCCAGAAGCTTCGCTGGGCACTCCGGGAAGGCAGCCCCTAGTGCCAGGGTTGGACCGCCCCAGTTATCAGAAGTGCAGGTGACAGAGCTCCATGGAAACTGGTGGTTCCAGCAGACCTAGAGAGTCACAGGTGCTGAGCATGGGTTTTGCATATCCTCACCCAGAGACCATGGCAACCGGCAGACACGCCCCCTCCCCACCCCAACCATGGCACAGGCCAGCAACGAGGCCCGCGCTGGGTTTGGGGACAGCCCATTCATGGGTGCACCAACCCCCCACCCTGGACAATCATCTGGGTAAAGGGCAGCTACTTCTCTTCAAGACACAATGAGAACAATCCTCCTTCCCAGCTCTGGGAATGCGCGAGAGTGCCGATGAACAAAGGGGGAACGTGCAGGCGAACAGCCTTGGGTAGAAAATGAAGGCCTAAGGAGCCGGTGCGCTCAGTGTGGGTGCACGGGGCAGCCCTCTAATGACACCCCAAATCCACAGCTCTGTGCTGAGCGTACCCAGCAACAGGAGCCCTGCGCTCAGAAAGCTGCTAACACACCAAGCCCCTCATTTGCAGCCCAGAGCCTGCTGGCGCCGACCTTTCACAAATGAGAAGGCGAACGTGCAGTGATATTATTTCAGTGGGGACACTGATTTCTGCTCCCGCGTCCCAATTTAAGGAGTCATAAGAAAGAACGGTCGATTTTAGAGATTTAGAAAATTAACAGGTCCATGAGAGCTCTGAGTGCGGCTCAGGATGGGACCGAGGGAAAAGATGGGCGGTTTCACGTGGTGCTCTTACCTTTTTGTCACTCAGGCCGGAAACCTGGTCCACGTACTCCTCTTGGATCATGAAGGCAGCTAAGTTGGCAGTGTAGCTGGCCAGGAAGATGACGGCAAAGAAGGCCCACACGGACACCATGATCTTGGACGTGGTACCCTTGGGGTTCTGCACGGGGACGGAGTTGTTAAACACCAGACCCCACAGTAACCAAATAGCTTTGCCGATGGTGAAAGATGGGCCACCTGGCTCTAGTGGGACAAAAAGACAAGGACAGAAGGTCAAAACAGACTCACCGGTTCCATTTAAACCTACAAGTACATAGGCTGATGAACTCCTGCTCAGACTGGACACCAGCCAGTGAAGCCCCAGCCCTTTCATAGGTGGCTTTTTCAGTTGAGAGTTCATGTCTCACTTCTTCTGGGGCCCTCCGGAAGGCAGAAGAGAAAAACTAGAGGCCTGGGATGTGTGGGGGATCTTACTCCAACCAGCGACCATAACTCAACCAGGACAATGGAGGAGCCAGCTTTCTGCCTTGATGGATGGAAGACCATTAAGATCCCATCAAAACTGAGGAACAAAGGCGACCATCGCCTTTGCCTCTTCATTACTGTTGTCCTTAAAATTTATATTTGTATCTATCAAGAAAGCAACTAAACTTCAGAGAAGACGAGCAGGAACCATGCAGGATCTTTGCTGCCCATTGGTCACAGACCTCCTCCCATTTTATTCACTGACACCGCTTTGAATGCAGTTGATCCTGATTTTTCTGGAGGGGCTTCTGGCACTCAGCAGTCAGTCTTTCAAAGACAATCTTGACCTCACTCCCATGCCAACACCTCCCACCTGGTTGCCTTCAGCCGCGCCTGCCTTTTGTTCTTACAGGAGAACACCAGGAGGCCCAGGGAGTGAGCCGCAGATCCCTGGCTTGGCCCCATGAGTCTAAAGGCAGGAAGGTAGGCTGTCTTTGTCCTCCACCCAGACTTCATGTAGATCATGCAGGGCTCCTGCCCATAAATTTATTGTGACCTCTCTGCTTTCCCTGCTTGGCGATGGTGAAACCTTGCCTGCTCCCTGCGTCAGCTGGCAGCTCCGCTGCTTCAGAAACGAACATCTGCACACACAGTTTTACAGCACATTAGCACAGGTCTTGCGATGCTTTCTGCGATCCTTTGAGCATCTGCTCGGCTGCCTANTCTGCCTTCCAATGCAAGGGATGGGGGTATGATCCCTGGTCGGGGAACTAAGATTCCACATGCCCCAGGGCAACTAAGCTTATGTCCTGAAACTACTGAGCCCAAATGCCACAACTAATACTCAGCGCAGCCAAAAATAAATATTAAAAAATAGAGGCAGATACAGGTACAGGTCAGGTACAGGTCTGTAGATTACAATGTGGGAGACAAGAGTTATAACAAAGGTACAAATGATTGCCAGGACAGAGAAGACAATGGCTAACTTCCCAGATGAGAAAGCTTTACAAATAAAGTGATCTTGAATTCGTCTTGCCATGTCAGTAGGAGTGTGGTGAGTGCAGAAGTGAGGAGAACAACCCAGGCAGGTGCAGAGGCATGTGGCTGGGAAGGAGAAGGAGGCAAGGATGCCTGGAGCACAGGGTGTGCGAGTCTACACACGAGATGAGCTGCAACTGATGGCACACGCTGGGGATCATTAGCAAAAGCTCTGAAAGCCACATCTGAAAAAAAGTCACCTTTACTCTGTAAACAATGGAGCCACAGAGTTCTTCAAGCAAAGGTGGGATCCATCTTTTCAGAACATAACCAACATGGCGTGGAGGACAGACAGGGGCAGCGCCTCTCTGTTCAAGTGGTGTGGCCCAGAACGGTATGTTCTTTCAAAGCCACAGAAGGGAAAACAACCTCCCTCCATCTCAATTATGCTTAGCTCAAGTAGAAAATCGTTCCGTTGTTGCCGGATGGCCCTTGAGAGAACGGGAAACGTAAATACAGTGTCCTAATGAATTCTCAGAGGCATCGGAAGAAAACAACGTGATGAAAGTGGTGGCTCCCCCACCGAACGGCCCAGAGTGCCCTGACCTCAAGCACATTGTTTACTGCAAAGGGACATGGTTCCACCACCCTCTGCATAGGGACAGGACCGGCCACACCTCTGCCATTCCCTGATGTGAGGACACGGTCCTCCGTACCTCTGCCAGACCCACATGTGGGGATGAGCCCTGCCATGCCTCTCACATTTGTGTTTGAGGAGGGGCATGGCTTCCCTGGTGGCTCAGAGGGTAAAGAATCTGCCTGCAATGCAGGAGACCCGGGTTCAATTGCTGGGTTGGGAAGATCCCCTGGAGGAGGAAATGGCAACCCACTCCAGAATTCTTACCTGGAGAATCCCATGGACAGATGAGCCTGACAGGCTACAGTCCATGAGATTGCAAGAGTCAGACATGACTGAGCGACTAAACCACCACCACCAATTAAGTGTACACACCACAAAACCAACAGGTATTTAAGTATCCGGGAGAGCATGTGCTTCCAAGGGATTTTAATTGCTATACCTTAGACAAGGGCGTTCCTGGTGGCTCAGAGAGTAAACAATCTGTCTGCAAAGTAGGAAACCCGGGTTCAATCCCTGGGTTGGAAAGATCCCATGGAAGAGGAAATGGCAACCCACTCCAGTGTTTTTGCCTGGAGACTCCCCATGGAAGGAGGAGCCTGGCGGGCTACAGTCACAAAGAGTTAGACACGACTGAGTGACTAACACACACTCACATACGGCCCACTGCAGCTAGGCCAGGGCCAGGTACGTAGCCCTGAGGGAGCAGCTGTTCTTAGTCCCATGACTGCCCAGGTTACAGAAATGGGCACAAAAAGCAGTTGTAGAAGGGAGTGAGGGGAGAGGTCTAGCTCGGATTTTCTGAGGGGATCATGATGGTGAAGGAAGGATATTGACAAAGGAACAAGGTGAGAAAGGCTTAAAATGAATGAAGTAATAGATGGGTGAATATCTGAATAAATGCACAATAAATCAGGAGTTAGAATAAAGAAGTAAAAAAAAGCTTAAAAGTAAAGAAGGCAATACAAGAGAGGGAGTAGTTTAAAAAGTAAGGAAAAAAAATAAAGTGAAAAGGAAGACACACCAGAGGAAGAGCTGACATAAGAAGAAAACATTGTGAGTGACCCTTTTGTGTGTGTATACAAATATGTGTATATATATATATATATATATACTCATTTCCTTAAGAAGCTTGTTAAATTCTTCATGCTTCTGAACGTTCTGATGAGTAGATGGAGAAACCATAACTGGTGCCTCCAAAGAGACCATCTTCTCCTTTTCCCTCTTCCCAAACCATTTGCTCAGTGGTTAATTAGGTTTATCTTAAGGAAAGCTGCACATGTGATAAACCATTAACTACACGTGACCTGTCTGGTCTAACACAGGTCTGTCTATATCACACAGTTTCCCTGGGGGTAGGGATAGGAAATCACGGTTTCTAAATCTTAAGAAAGCAGAGAGGAGGAGATTCGTGGTAAGTGAAAGTCTCCAGAGGATTCTGGGGTATCCAGAAGCTTCGCTGGGCACTCCGGGAAGGCAGCCCCTAGTGCCAGGGTTGGACCGCCCCAGTTATCAGAAGTGCAGGTGACAGAGCTCCATGGAAACTGGTGGTTCCAGCAGACCTAGAGAGTCACAGGTGCTGAGCATGGGTTTTGCATATCCTCACCCAGAGACCATGGCAACCGGCAGACACGCCCCCTCCCCACCCCAACCATGGCACAGGCCAGCAACGAGGCCCGCGCTGGGTTTGGGGACAGCCCATTCATGGGTGCACCAACCCCCCACCCTGGACAATCATCTGGGTAAAGGGCAGCTACTTCTCTTCAAGACACAATGAGAACAATCCTCCTTCCCAGCTCTGGGAATGCGCGAGAGTGCCGATGAACAAAGGGGGAACGTGCAGGCGAACAGCCTTGGGTAGAAAATGAAGGCCTAAGGAGCCGGTGCGCTCAGTGTGGGTGCACGGGGCAGCCCTCTAATGACACCCCAAATCCACAGCTCTGTGCTGAGCGTACCCAGCAACAGGAGCCCTGCGCTCAGAAAGCTGCTAACACACCAAGCCCCTCATTTGCAGCCCAGAGCCTGCTGGCGCCGACCTTTCACAAATGAGAAGGCGAACGTGCAGTGATATTATTTCAGTGGGGACACTGATTTCTGCTCCCGCGTCCCAATTTAAGGAGTCATAAGAAAGAACGGTCGATTTTAGAGATTTAGAAAATTAACAGGTCCATGAGAGCTCTGAGTGCGGCTCAGGATGGGACCGAGGGAAAAGATGGGCGGTTTCACGTGGTGCTCTTACCTTTTTGTCACTCAGGCCGGAAACCTGGTCCACGTACTCCTCTTGGATCATGAAGGCAGCTAAGTTGGCAGTGTAGCTGGCCAGGAAGATGACGGCAAAGAAGGCCCACACGGACACCATGATCTTGGACGTGGTACCCTTGGGGTTCTGCACGGGGACGGAGTTGTTAAACACCAGACCCCACAGTAACCAAATAGCTTTGCCGATGGTGAAAGATGGGCCACCTGGCTCTAGTGGGACAAAAAGACAAGGACAGAAGGTCAAAACAGACTCACCGGTTCCATTTAAACCTACAAGTACATAGGCTGATGAACTCCTGCTCAGACTGGACACCAGCCAGTGAAGCCCCAGCCCTTTCATAGGTGGCTTTTTCAGTTGAGAGTTCATGTCTCACTTCTTCTGGGGCCCTCCGGAAGGCAGAAGAGAAAAACTAGAGGCCTGGGATGTGTGGGGGATCTTACTCCAACCAGCGACCATAACTCAACCAGGACAATGGAGGAGCCAGCTTTCTGCCTTGATGGATGGAAGACCATTAAGATCCCATCAAAACTGAGGAACAAAGGCGACCATCGCCTTTGCCTCTTCATTACTGTTGTCCTTAAAATTTATATTTGTATCTATCAAGAAAGCAACTAAACTTCAGAGAAGACGAGCAGGAACCATGCAGGATCTTTGCTGCCCATTGGTCACAGACCTCCTCCCATTTTATTCACTGACACCGCTTTGAATGCAGTTGATCCTGATTTTTCTGGAGGGGCTTCTGGCACTCAGCAGTCAGTCTTTCAAAGACAATCTTGACCTCACTCCCATGCCAACACCTCCCACCTGGTTGCCTTCAGCCGCGCCTGCCTTTTGTTCTTACAGGAGAACACCAGGAGGCCCAGGGAGTGAGCCGCAGATCCCTGGCTTGGCCCCATGAGTCTAAAGGCAGGAAGGTAGGCTGTCTTTGTCCTCCACCCAGACTTCATGTAGATCATGCAGGGCTCCTGCCCATAAATTTATTGTGACCTCTCTGCTTTCCCTGCTTGGCGATGGTGAAACCTTGCCTGCTCCCTGCGTCAGCTGGCAGCTCCGCTGCTTCAGAAACGAACATCTGCACACACAGTTTTACAGCACATTAGCACAGGTCTTGCGATGCTTTCTGCGATCCTTTGAGCATCTGCTCGGCTGCCTAAATCATCAGTGACTACACATGTCAGGCCTAAGATCTAACTGTGAACACACATCTCTGTGTGTGGACCTTACTTCATGGAGCAGATGCATATTGAAAGAGTTGTGTCTAAATCAAAGTTTTGTACACTGTAAGATGCCCCAAGGGGACTTGATATTTAAAGTGGCCCCATGTTGAATTCCTTGGTGAAGACAAGGATCCTTTGGTTAAAGTGTAAGTTCTTGCGCTGAATTTGATGTCTGAATATTTGCCGCTTTGATTTTCTTTGTGGGTCGGGGAGGGTACATGCTGGCTTCAGCTCTTAACATCGCCAGCCTACGTAGGTACTCTTGTGCCTCTCCAGTGTCTCACTTGTTACTAATCGGGATGGGGAGTAGTCACGGCTTTTGGGTGACCTTCTGGCACAAGCGGGAAGCACTTGACTATTCTGTATGGTGGAGACGTTCACATTTCCAGCCCAGAATGCACACCCCAGATGAGAAGGTAGGTGTGCACCTGGAAATCCTTCAGCGCAGGAGTGGTTCATAGCCTGGACTGTGAATTCAGCAGAAGCAAAAGGGGAGCTTTGACAAAATATCGCTGCCTGGCACCCCATCCCCAGAGATTCTTATTAAACTGGCATGGGGTGGAGTGGTTATTCTAACATGCAATCAAGGTAGAGAACTGCTCTTTTGAAACATATAGTGATTTGAGTCCCACTCTGGACTTGAATATTCAGAATATTGGAATGTGAGGTCTTTGCATCTTTGTCTTTTAAGTGCCCTATAGTTAATGTATTAAGAATGTCTCCTCTTTGAGGCATAATTCCAGGATAAAGCTCACATTGTGGATGGGAAAACACTCAGAGAAGGCATAATATTTCCTAATCCTGGGGTTGTCAGGAAGTTTTAGAAGAGATATTTAGAAGAACCCCATGGCCCCCTTTGGAAATCCCAGTAAATTTTGTGTGAAGTCTCACAAATGCCTCAAACACATGGGTGGACCTTCATAGCCAGGAAGATGGACGCACCACCCTCAAGAGTAGCTGTGGGTGAGAACTGTTGTCTCCTGGCCATTTTATTTAACACACAAATCTCTACCTCTTGACAGAGTGATGTGAGCTGCGGACACATGCTGTAGAGACCACGGGTGATCCTTTGGCTCTGGAGAATTCTTTCAGTCACAACTACCCTGGCATGTACCCTGGGGTGACCTATTTTTTCTTCTCTCTCTCTCTCTCTCTCTCTCTCTCTTTTAACCATTCTAGGTGTTTTATTTTCTGAATTTGGAAAATTCTGAAACTAGTTCTAGCCCTTGCTTTTCCATGATTCAGTCTACTATTTTTTTTCTTATTCTTGATACACGCATCTCATCTGCCTTGTTAGCCCATCTGATCAGACAGACTGCTTATCACAGCCTAAGGTTATCATAACAGTTTCCTCTAACACGGTTATGTTACACGTATCTCCTGCCAGCTCTGCTCTCACTCGCCCAGGGGTGGAACTGGGCTTGGGGTCAGGCTTAAGCTGGGGAGGGGACACACAGATTCAAACTAGCATCTTAATTGGGGTCTTTCTAACAAGTCACCAAGAGGACGACCTGGAAGACTGAGGGTTGGGGAGGAGGCAGACAGCAGGTGAGGGGCACAGAGATTCAGAGCCAGGAACCAGGAAAAGGCAGACATGCAGCGGATACAGCCGCCTTACCTCTGCCGTCAGCGAGGCACCTGTTGTAACCCACGGGGCTAAAGTACTCGAAGACAAAGACGGCCACGGCCGAGACGATGAGGAGCATCACAAACATCATGACCCACACGTCAGCGCTGAATGGCTCTGGGGAGGGAGAACATCAGCACTCAGGGTTAAAACAGAACGAACGGGTCCTGATTCAGTCCTGTGTTCCTTCACTGAGTGCCAGGCGTCTCTTTGGGAAACACAAACCACAGGGGTGTGCTCCTTTCAGAGAGCCAGGGCCTGGTTAGGGAGGAGTAGGAGGCTGTGTCTGACTATTTCTATTCCCCTGATAGGCACGTGGAAATTTATTTTCTTTCAAACACGTGAGAAGGACAGCCTCTTGCCTGTCCTTTTTGAGACTGTAGAGATAGTTTCTGCCACGATCAGACCGATATCTGGGTTTTTGGTAAACAGTGGGACTAGAATAAGTATTGAGGTGGCCAAAAATTTGGGCTTTCCTAGTGGCTTAGTGGTAAAGAATCCGTTTACAGTGCAGGAGCTGCAGGAGTTGTGGGGTTTGATCCCTGGGTTGGTAAGATCCCCTGGAGGAGGGCATGGCAACCCACCCCAGTATTCTTGCCTGGAGAATCCCACGTACAGAGGAGCCTGGTGGGCTATAGTCTGTAGGGTTGCAAAGGATCGGACACGAATCAAGCGACTGAGCGTGCACTCATGTGGCCAAAAGGTTCGTTCTGATTTTTCCATAACATCTTACAGAAAAAAATGAACTTTTTGGCCAGCCCTACACTAGACATGGAGTAAGTGAGTCCTGTGGGATTCACTCTTGGTTTACACCCTCATCTATATGCCACACTCCACAGTGGGACCTAGGAAAGCTCTCGGTAACATTTTCAAGCCTTGTGGCCAAGTTCATTCTCAACAAACTCAGCCACTCTTGGAGGCTTGAATTGGCTCAGTAATACTTAAATACAATGAATGACTCCCTTACCTCCTTGCCTCACTTCTCTTAAACTTCCCTGCCTAGATTGACTTTTTCAACTTGCTTGGTTATGGTATATTTTATTAGATATCATTAGTGTATGAGACTATGTCAATGTTAAAAAAAAGCAATCTAAATTAATTATCAATATCTACAACACTGGGAATGTAGCAAATAACAGAGACACGTGACAATTAACAATACAAGCACAATCTAGTCCTTATTTCCGAGTGACAGGGTTGATGGGACAAGTCCAGGCAAGATAGCAGGAATGTTCTACACTTGCTTTCTTTAATTTCTTTAATCATTTTTGGAGACTCTTTTCCAGCTGATCTAAATCTCTCTGGCTCAGAGGTATCCAGTAATTGAACACTGAATTCCAGTAGCTCTCTCTCTGGAGGCCTGTGAAAAGGGACAATCACTCTTCAGTGGCACAATACAATGCTTCCTCAATTGTGCCTCAAAATAGTTCTGGCCTTTTATAGCTGTCACATCACATTGTAAACTCCGAGCTAAGTGAATTAACATGCTGTTTTCTCCATCTTCCAAATCATTAATAAAGATGAAACTGAAAAAGGGGAAAACGGACTGGAAATTCAAAAATATTTCCTTAACTTTGAAATCTACTTTACTTTTGAACTCCAAAGGGAATTATAACAGCCTGGTCACTTAATTAATTTAAAAAGAACCTTGATAAGGCACACTCCAACTGCAAAATGCAAAACCTTTCAGTGGTAGCCAGAGATGTGAGGGTGGAAGGTACATTTCAAAGCCTCTAGACAGTAGAGTCAAACCAGTCAAGCCTAAAGGAAATAAACCCTGACTATTCATTGGAAGGACTGATGCTGAAGCTGAAGCTCCAATATTTTGGCCAGCTGATGCTGAGAGCTGACTCATTAGAAAAGACCCCGATACTGGGAAAGATTGAGAGCAGGAGGAGAAGGGGATGGCAGAGGACGAGACGGTTGAATGGCATCATTGACTCAATGGACATGAATTTGAGCAAACTCTGGGAGATAGTGAAGGACAGAGGAGCCTGGCATGCTGCAGTCCATGGGGTCACAGAGTCGAACACAACTGAGTGACTGAACAATGAAAAAGTGGAGTAGAAACCCTCTCCTCCTTGGTTCTGACTGACTGCAATCCTACTCCAATCTCACTTTGCCCAAGATTAGGGAATAACTGAGTAAAAGCACTGTCTCTAGGCTTCCTTTCCCCTCGTTAGGCCCAGGGCAACTTTCAGTACATAAAACACAAAAAATATCTGTGCTGGTGTACACAACTTAGTTTCTATCTACATCACACAGTTTCTATGGTCCTTTAATAATGGCCCTTTCATTATGGATTATTATATGTATTTTATATGTATTATATGATTATTATATGTATTTTATATGTATTATAAGTATTTTATGTGTATTTATTTCAACGGTCCCAGCCCTTTGTAAGTTCATACTCAGAAGGTGGCAGGGCCAGGTTATAAACATTGAGGGCTTCTGAGGGCAAAAGTCTGTGCTTTTCCATTTAAAATCACATCTTAGTCCCAGCCCACTGGACTGGTTCCTGATTTAGGAGCTGAGCTCTGAAATGGCCCGACATGTACTAGAACACAGGCTGCAAGGGCAGCCACATCTAAACTTTAATCCTGGATCTGCTCCTTACTACCTGGAAGACAGCTGGAAAATTACATAAATGAGATTCAGTTTCCTAAGCCATAAACTGGGTATGTTAATAGTGCCAATGAAATAATATAATCGAAATTGGTAGAGCAATGCCTGGGCCTTCACATAATAAGTGTTCAATAAATATTGACTTCTCTTACTCCTGTAATTAACTGACTGTTCCTCCTCCACACACACACACACCTTGCCTGGCATTTCCATCTCATCCTAGAGCTACACTGAAGTGTCAGTGGGTCTTCTAGATCAGAAATTAAGGTTAGTGCTGGGCTGACAAGGTGAGAATTACAATATGGTTTATTTGTATCTTTTAATGTTTCAATTACCCTTGAAAAGGAGAAAAAGCAAATAAAATAGGTATAACTGAGCTGAGGATTAATATACATGGTGTGTGTTATCCAATAACATTTCACATAAAATTGGCAGGGCGAGAGTCGCTTTAATGTGAGTAAGAGGTTAGTTGAGAAATCTGAGTAATTATAGAAAAATTCTCTGGAATCTGTAACTCTGCCTTGGAGTATGTTTCTTCAGTAATTTCCCTCAGATTGGAGCTGAAAGAAGTGTTAGTCATTGTCTATTCCAATATCCTCACAAAAAAAGTATTAATGCCCTTTAGAGAGATGGTGACTGGCCCAAGGGCCTTCAGCTTGTTTAGGACCAAACCAGCTTCCTCTCTCCTAGCCAGTGGTCTGTTTTCAAGGTGACATTTTATTTCCCAATCTCTTCCTCTCACAGTCCCTGCAAAAAAATATGGAGTATGAGCTCACAAAAGACCTCATCTAATTGAAATCTTGGCCTCACCTCACTCAGTCTTATATCATATGGAAGGCTTTTGACACATAAGTTATGCTGGAGAGTGAGGTACAGGTTCCTATGGAGAAGGGTGGGGGACAGGTTAGGGTCAGAATAGCTTGATTTGGCAAAGCCTCTGAAAATTAATAGGAAGGCAGAAAACCTTTCTTTTCTTTTTTTTTTTTTGGTAGCACTGAGCTCCATTCTTGAAGATAATTAGAAATAAATAGGTATTTGAATGATATCCAGAATTAGAAGTTATTAAAGCAGGAAGCAGCTTCAGAGATCAGCTAGTCAAAATGCCACCTTCTACGTATGAAGGCTGAGTGCCAAAGAACTGATGCTTTCAAAATTGCAGTGCCTGAAAAGACTCTTGAGGGTCCCTTGGACAGCAAGGAGATCAAACCAGTCAATCCTAAAGGAAATCATCCCTGAATATTCACTGGAAGGACTGATGCTGAAGCTGAAGCTCCAATATTTTGGCCACCTGATGCTAAGAGCTGACTCATTGGAAAAGACCCTGCTGCTGGGAAAGACTGAAGACAAAAGGAGAAGGAGGTGGCAGGGGATAAGATGGTTAGACATCATCACTGACTCAATGGACATGAATTTAGGCAAACTCCGGGAGATAGTGGAGGACAGGTGAGACTGGCCTGGCTGGTGCTGCAGTCCACGGGGTCAGGAAGAGTAGCACGCAGCTTAGCAACTGAACAACAGCAATAATGCATGGAGAAACTGGGTCCCACCATGGAGCAAGTCTAGGTTAAATGACAGGAAGTGGCAGAAGTGGGACTCAGGTAGGATCCCTTGCTACCGGTCCTGCATTTTTTTTTTTTTTAATAGGGAACGATGCCTTCTAATTTTTGAGGGTGTTCTTCAGCTTCCATGTTGGAGAAAGACGAGGTCCCCTCAAGGAAATCCCTGGCTGAGGGAAGCTCCTGGCAAACCAGCTCTGGACTGGGAGAGCCTGGCCTGTGCCCGTTCTCCGTTTCCTGCACCTGTCCCTGCACCTTCACACCTGCAAGCCCATCACTCACCTAAGAAGGCAGAAGGTGAGACGGTCCCATTGCTGCGTGACACCATGACGCTGATGCCGGTCTCTATGAAGGGCACGGAGAAGTCGACCACCTCCGATCGCTCCTCGTTGATGGTCAGCGACCCCACTGCCATGTAGGCCCTCTTCATGACCACCTGAGCAAAGAAGGTGCAAGGCTCCAGGTGAGAGTGCCCAGGGAGGTGAACGGTCAACATGCGGAAAATCTTCCGGGCCCTAGAGTGCTTCTCTTTGTATAGTGGGAACAGTACACTTTCTTTACGGTCATCCCTCAGTGTCCCCAGGTACCAATACCTGCCGTGGATACCAACACCTGAGGATCTTTAAGTCCCATAGTCAGCCCTCCTTATCTTCAGATTCCACCAACTGCCGCTAGTAAACAGGACAGGATCTGTGGTTGGTTGAATCCCAAGATGCAAAACCCACAAGTAAGGAGGGCCGATGATGTATTTACTGAGAAAAATCCACGCATAAATAGAGCCACACAGTTTAAGCCTATGTTGTTCAAGAGTCAACTATACTATTTTGTATTTTCTAGATAGCTGGGGGGCGGGGCAGGGGTGGTGGGGAGGTTCCCTGGTGGCTCAGTGCTAAAGAATTTGCCTGGCAATGCAGGAGACGAGAGTTTGATCCCTGGGTCAGGAAGATACTCTGGAGAAGGAAATGGCAACCCACTCCAGTATTCTTGTCTGGGAAATTCCATGGACAGAGGAGCCTGGCAGGCTACAGTCCATAGGGTAGCAAAAGAGTTGGACACGACTGAGGGGCTAAACAACAACAGCAGGAAGCTGCTGTATAGTGTAGGTAGCTCAGCTTAGAGCTCTGTGATCACCTAGAGTGGTGGGGTGGAGGGTGATAGGGAGGCAGAAGAGAGAGGGGATACAGGTTTACGTATAACTGATTCATGATGTCATACAGCAGAAATGGACACAATATTGTAAAAGCAGTTATACTCCAATAAAAAATGCTGATTGTGAAATAAGCATTTTTTATATTAGATGAAATAAATGAAGCATGGAAATGGCCCTTAACTCCTGACACTCACCTCTCCAATCATCCCATTCCAGGTTCCATTGATTTTCTTCCCATGCTTGCCGTTGGTAACCAGGTAAAGATCATAGGTGAACTTCACAGATTTAGAAATTTTCTTAAGGATATCAATACAGAACCCCTTGCAGCACTTTTTGATGTAACCTGGCTCCTCATCTGTTTTATTTCTAACCGGGTAAAGAAGCAAAAAACAACAAAAACCAGGCTTTTTTACAAGAGGCAAAATACTACCCTTTGCCATTAAAACTCCAACCACAAAGCAGGCACCCCTTCACAGCTCAGCACAATTTATATCAGGCCTGAATGAAAACATAAATCAGAACACAAAACTAAAATAATCTCATTATCTCATCACACTGGACCATGTTTTCTTATAATTTTGAATGTTCCTTTGAAGTATAAAATGCATCAGGAAAGTACAGATATCCCAGCACCTTAGAGGCCTCTTGATCTCCCTTCCAGATCCTTTCCACTCTCACCAAAAACGAACCATCAACGTGACTTCTAACAATATAAGATTAGTTTTATCTATTTCCCAAAATGTTTCTAAATCTCACAATGTCAGGACATGCTGACCGGAAAAAAACATCTTTCATAGCTAATGTAAATTTAAATCTCCATGAACTTGAATCTCATGGAAACCCAGGCAAAGTCTCAGAAATGATAACAGGTTTAGCAGCAATTCTCCTGGGTCATGATCTGGATAGAACCAGATGCCAGGCCACAGGGCTGCCAGAAACCCCATCACTCAATAGTAACAGGATTCAGACATGGCGCCCAGTAGATTCTGGGCCTCGGATCCCAGCCTGGTGCCAACGGCTGGGGTCAGTCTGACTGTCCCGGGCCCCACTCCCTCCCCAGAGCCCCAGGGAAGGTGACATACTCGGAGATGATGCGCTTTTGGCAGGGGACCGTGTTCCTCATGCAGGTTCCACTCAGAGGGTCCACGCTCTCCACGATGACGAATGGGGCTTCCTCCAATGTCACGATGCTCAGGTGGTCATCCTCCTGCTCTTCCGTCTCAGGACACATTCGGGGCCACACGTAGTACTTCATCTGCAGGGACTTGTCTTTCCACTTCCCTACCTGCACAGGGGTAAAGGAAAGACTCAGAAACCACTGGCAGAGACAGGGTGGCCTCTCCTCGCATCACCCAGTCAGCTGTTAAATGAAGGTGAAAGATGCTGGCTTTGTCCGTAGTAGAGAGACGGATCCTCCTTAGACCATGTGCTCAGGATGAGAATACTGTGTCTGGATCTAAGGAAGGCTGCAGCTGCTAAGTCGCTTCAGTTGTGTCGGACTCTGTGCGACCCCATAGATGGCAGCCCACCAGGCTCCCCCGTCCCTGGGATTCTCCAGGCAAGAGCGCTGGAGTGGGTTGCCATTTCCTTCTCCAATGCATGAAAGTGGAAAGTGAAAGGGAAGTTGCTCAGTCGTGTCTTGACTCTTCTCTACTCCATGGACTGCAGCCCACCAGGCTCTTCCGTCCATGGGATTTTCCAGGCAAGAGTACTGGAATGGGGTGCCATTGCCTTCTCCATCTAAGGAAGGCAGGATATTCATTTACTCACCCATGTACAAAATGTGAAAAGAAAGCCTACTATTGCTGGATACACTGCTAAGCCCCAGGGCTCAAAGAAGCTCTGCCCTTCATCAAGCTCACATGGAGTGAAGGAGTCAAAGTGTAATCGAATGTTTATGGTGCCCAGTGACAAGTGCAAAAACTGATGCCTGCCCAGTGCTGGGAGGAGGCCAGAGCTGCCTGCCTGGAGTGCCTGCCGGTGTTTTCTCCTTAACTGTAGTGAGGAGTGGGACAATGAGAGCAGAGTGTACTTCTGGAAAGGTCAACAGAGCGACTGGAGCAAATAATCCAGAAGGATGTGCTTTGGCCTGTGCCAGAGGTCCAGGGGGAAGCCATGTGGACAACTGGGTGGATCTGAATTGGAATAAAACAGTGAGTCAGGATGAAAGACTAGAGCACAGCTTGCCTGGGGAAGCTAACAGGGAAATGATAACTGGGAAGCCAACTGTGGAGTGTGGTCGTGGGGGTGATGAGTGTCACAGGTCAATGCAGATACGCACCTGCTGGACTGCCCCAGGGGGAATCAGAGAGGTCTCTCTGTGAGCTGTCACATGTGGCCGTGTGCCCCCATGTCACACACTCCAGCGTAAAGGTGGGTGCCCCTGGCATCAGGCACATGGTGGCCCTGCTGCCAGGCACTGGGAGGAATGTGTGGGTTCCATTCCTTTTTAAAAGAGCCGTTCATTCCTGTTTTTATAATAGAATCTGCATGCCTTGTTGGTAAGATTCTTGCTCTCACTCTATCATTGAATTTACTGAAGAAAAAGGAAACACCTTTTAATTTTCTATAACCAAACATCTTCAATTAGCACCAGGAATTATAGATGGCAAGTTCCTGCATTTTCTCAGTCTATAATTTGCTCCATGTAGCAAAGAAAATTAGTAGCACAGGTGAGGCTCCAAAACTACAGAACGACTTAATTTACGAACCTCGAAAACCAACAAGGAGCAATCAATGGGCAGGACTGCATACACTTCCAAGCAAACGGGCTTAGATTTCCACATTAATACAAAACTCAAAGTCACTTCTTTGTTTCTGCATTTGTCTATACCTCAGTTTCTACCTAGTGCCTCCCTACTGCTGCTGCTGCTAAGTCGCTTCCCTAGCTGTGGTCTGACCTCTCTCGAAAACGTCTGGTGGGTTTTGCCTACTTTCATGCCCAAGCTAGGCTATATAGCCACCGCCTTTGTTCTTCTGTGTCATTTAGCATGGGCAGTGGCTTGGTGGCCTGGCCTCTCTTGTTTGGCATTAACCTTGATGCTAGTTTTCTTCCAAGAGTGTCAGCCACGTTTCATGTTGTTCAGAATTAGGCCCTGAAACAAACCTGGCTTCCTTTATACATCTAGTCTCTTCCATACTGCTGGTCCCAACTGTGCCACAAGTTTGTTTTTCTCCATATTGCTGAGACTATTCATTTCTAAAATGAAAATGTCCAAATAGCTTCATACTGCTAAGACCACTTATTTCTAAAACAAAAATGTCCATGTGGAGATCTTCATAATGTCTTTCGTGTGTGATATGGGCGAGGTGGGGCTTGAAGAAAGGAGGCCCCAGCCCTGGGGGGCCGATGACATTGGGTCATGGCTCTATCCAAGCAGCCCTAATTACCCCAGTGGCCAAATTGACATTTTCTGCATGTCCCATTATGTGAAAAAGATTGGGAAGCCCCAAAGTATCTATTTTTATCTTTTCACTGTGGCTGTGTTACCCTAACAGTCTCCCTGAATTTTCTTCTTTAAACCCAAATGTGTTCTCTTCCATCTTTATCGCTGGCCCAATGGTCTGGAAGCCTATTTTGGGATCACTGTGAGCAACATCAAACCTCACATAACATGTTGCTAGCATCCACCATCATTGGAGAAGGAAATGGCAACCCACCCCAGTGTTCTTGCCTGGAGAACCCCAGGGACGGGGGAGCCTGATGGGGTGCCGTCTATGGGGTCACACAGAGCTGGACACGACTGAAGCGACTTAGCAGCAGCAGCATCCACCATGGACACTGCTGCCAGATGGATCTTCTTAAAACATCATATCATCATATAATTTCTATTCAAAATTTTCAACAGCTTTCCACAACTCTCAGGATTGTGTCCAGGTTTCTCACCTAGGTGGTTGAGGTTTGGGTATTGAATCTAATCTATCCTAGTACCATTAACTTCACTATTTTGAAACATACATCTCTTGTTAAAATCAGAAAAGGAAGTCAGTTTAGGAAGTTCACATAGGTTAGTCAGGAGCAGGTTTCAACAAGTTGGCTGCACTTTCTTTTCTGACGGCTTCGCTGTATCAGTGAAACACAAATGCTGCAGACAAAGCATGCTGGCAGGTTTTTTCATGAAACTTGTGAACAAGAAGGAATATAATGCAGATCCTTATATATTTGATAGATCTGAAAGAAGACTAAAATCTATACCCAAAGAGAGAGAAAAAAAATACAAGATCGTTTAATGAATCAATGCTGACACAGAAAGAGGTCTCTAGCAACATGTCTGGAGACTGTTTTTAGAAGTGGCCTGTATAGTGTTTCAGAAAACAAAATAAAAGTCATGCTCACCCAATTGCAGATAACACAAACTAGAATGGATAGAAGATAGACTGCAATGCAGAATTAAGGTAGGAAGCAACACAAATTCACTGGAATAATGGATTGAATGAAACGGAACAAAATTCAACAGTATTTATAATGCCTAGCATTCAGCTTTTTTAAAGCAACTGTACAGTACTGAAAAGGAGCTATTTCAAGGAATAGCAGACTACACAAGCTATTGCCATGAAAAAGGGGATATTTCCAGACTTTAGAGTGTTCAGCACACAGGGCGAGGGGAGGGAGTAGGTGATCCTACCCTGCCCTGTGTGTTCATATCACAGCTGGAGAGCTAGGTTCTGATCCTGCAGTTCTATGAGCCATTGGTTTTCATTTACTGTCTCGTTCTCATTTCCCCAGCAATCATGTGCTCACATGGTCTCCTCTAGCACTCCTTTCCCCAACTTCCTGTCAGGCTAGCTGGATCACATCTGTGCTTCACTGCAATGCAATGCAACTGACATCAACTGCACATCAGTTCTGTGCCAGGCACTGAGGTATGTGCTCGAGAAAATAACACCAGGCAATGCTTACTGAGGGCTTAGTGTGTGCTGGGTACCAAACACATTCAGGACTCTCGTGAATTGTCACAGTGAGCCTGTGAGATAGAGGGTGCAATCTGAGGTCTCATTTTACATGTGAGAGCGGAGGGTTCTGATGGCTTGCTCTTGGTATCAAGGTAAGTGAGCACAGTGTTGATTCTGAAGCTGACCAGCCTGACTTCAGAGCCTGGGCTCCCACCCACCACTGCTTCTAGGAAAATGCACTGCTTCTAGGCAAAGGAAAGAGTAAGACATGGTCCTTTGTCCTTCAAGGACAGTCTCCTTGGGAAAGACACTGTGCTAAGTTCCTTCGG
This sequence comes from Neotragus moschatus, assembly GCA_006410615.1. Lineage (NCBI taxonomy): Eukaryota > Metazoa > Chordata > Mammalia > Artiodactyla > Bovidae > Neotragus > Neotragus moschatus. The sequence goes on along the minus strand of SJYA01000847.1, from coordinate 611,596 downwards.
TCATGTCTGACTCTTTGAGACCCTATGAATTGAAGCCCGCCAAGCTCCCCTGTCCACAGGATTCTCCAAGCAAGAACACTGTAGTGGGTTGCCATGCCCTCTTCAAGGGGCTCTTACTAACCCAGGGATCGAAACTGTGTCTCCATTAGCTTCATCTGGGAAAGACACTCAGTCATTTCAGTCACTCAGTCATGTCCAAATCTTTGTGACCCCATGGACTGCAGCACGCCAGACTTCCCTGTCCATCACCAACTCCCAGAGCTTGCTCAAACTCATGTCCATTGAGTTGGTGATGCCATCCAACCATCTCATCCTCTGTCATCCCCTTCTTCTCCTGTCTTCAATCTCTCCCAGCATCAGGGTCTTTTTCAATGAGTCAGCTCTCCACATCAGGTGGCCAAAGGATTGGAGTTTCAGCTTCAGGATCAGTCCTTCTGATGAATATTCAGGACTGATTTCCTTGAGGATTGCCTGGTTTGATCTCTTTGCAGTCCAAGGGACTCTAAAGAGTCTTCCCCAATGCCACAGTTCAAAAGCATCAATTCTTCAGGGCTCAGCTTTCTTGACAGTCCAACTCTCACATCCATATCTGACTACTGGAAAAATCATAGCTTTGACTAGATGGACCTTTGTCGGCAAAGCAGTCTCTGCTTTTTAATATGCTGTCTAGGCTGGTCATGGCTTTTCTTCCAAGGAGCAAGTGTCTTTTAATTTCATGGCTGCAGTCACCATCTGCAGTGATTTTGGAGCCCCCCAAAATAAAGTCTCTCAGTGTTTCCCCATCTATTTGCCATGAAGTGATGGGACCAGATGCCATGATCTTCGTTTTTTGAATGTTGAGCTTTAACCCAACTTTTTTCACTCTCCTCTTTCACTTTCATCAAGGCTTTTTAGTTCTTTTTCATTTTCTGCCATAAGGGTGGTGTGGCACCCAAGATTGGAATCATCCAATCTTGATTCCAGCCTGTGCTTCATCCAGCCCAGCATTTCTCATGATGTGTTCTGTATATAAGTTAAATAAGCAGGGTGACAACAATCAGCCTTGACATACTATTTTCCCAATTTGGAAACAGTTTGTTGTTCCATGTCTGGTTCTAACTGTTGATTCTTGACCTGCATACATATTTCTCAGGAGGCAGATAAGGCGGTCTGGTATTCCCATCTCCTGAAAAATTTTCCACAGTCTGTTGTGATCCACACAGTCAAAGGTTTTGACGTAGTCAATAAAGCAGAAGTAGATATATTTTTGGAACTCTCTTGCTTTTTCTATGGTCCAGTGGATGTTGGCAATTTGATCTCTGGTTCCTCTGCCTTTTCTAATCCAGCATGAATACCTTGAAGTTCATGGTTCAGGTACTGTGAAGCCACACTTGGAGAATTTTGGGCATTACTTTGCTAGCATGTGAGATCAGTGCAACTGTGTGGTAGTTTGAATACTTTGGCATTGGCCTTCTTTGGGATTGGAATGAAAACTGACCTTTTCCAGTCCTGTGGCCACTGCAGAGTTTTCCAAGTTTGCTGGCATATTGAATGCAGCACTGTAACAGTATCATCTTTTAGGATTTGAAATAGCTCAGCTGAAATTCCATCACCTCCACTAGCTTTGTTCGTAGTCAAGGCCCACTTGACTTCGAATTCCAGGATATCTGGCTCTAGGTGAGTGATCACACCATCGTAGTTATCTGGGTCGTGAAGATCTTTTCTGTACAGTTCTTCTGTGTATTCTTGCCACCTCTTCTTAATATCTTCTGCTTCTGTTAGGCCCATATCATTTCTGTCCTTTATTGAGCCCACCTTTGCATGACATGTTCCTTGATATCTCTAATTTTCTTGAAGAGATCTCTAGTCTTTCCCATTCTATTCTTTGCATTGATCACCGAGGAAGGCTTTTTTTTTTTTTTTTAAATCTCTCCTTGCTGTTCTTTGGAACTTTGCATTCAAATCGGTATATCTTTTCTCCTTTACTTTTTGCTTCTCTTCTTTTCTCAGCTGTTTGTAACGTCTCCTCGGACAACCATTTTGCCTTTTTGCATTTCTTTTCTTGGGGATGGTCTTGATCACTGCCTCCTGTACAACGTCAGGAATCTCCATCCATAGTTCTTCAAGCACTCTGTCTATCAGATCTAATCCCTTGAATCTATTTGTCACTTCCACTGTATAATAATAAGGGATTTGATTTAGGTCATATCTGAATGGTCTAGTGGTTTTCTCTACTTTCTTCAATTTAAGTTAGAATTTGGCAATAAGGAGTTTATGATCTGAGCCACAGTCAGTTCCTGGTCTTGTTTTTGCTAACTGTATAGGGTTTCTCTATCTTTGGCTGCAGAGAATATAATCAATCTGATTTCAGTATTGACTATCTGGTAGTGTCCATGTGTGGAGTCTTCTCTCGTGTTGTGGGAAAAGGGTGTTTGCTATGACCAGTGCATTCTCTTGGCAAAACTGTGTTAGCTTTTGCCCTTTTTCATTTTGTACTTCAAGGACAAATTTGCCTGTTATTCCAGATATCTCTTGACTTCCTACTTTTGCATTCCAGTCCCCTATGATGAAAAGAACATTTTTTTGGGGGGGTGATAGTTCTAGAAGATCGTGTAGGTCTTCCTAGAACCATTCAACTTCAGCTTCTTCAGCATTACTGGTTGGGGCATAGACTTGGATTACTGTGATACTGAACGGCTTGCCTCGGAAAAAAACAGATATCATTCTGTTTTTTTTTTTTTTTTTTTTTGAGGTTGCACCCAAGTGCTGCATTTCAGACTCTTTTGTTGACTATGAGGGCTATTAAAAGGGCTACTATGAGGGAAAGACACTAGCTACTGATGATAGTATCAAGTCAGGCTTTGCTAATTACCCTAATAAAAGGTATTAAAAAATTACTCTGGGATTCAGAGTAGAAGCGACTATTTCTGAAAGTGTCAGGGAATACTTCGACTAGGACCCTTCCTTAAAGCTGGGCCTTGAAAAGGAAGTGATGGCTTAGTGGATGAAGAGCAGTTTATCTGCTGAAATAAAAGCAAGAGCAAAGATGCAGATTCCTGCAGGTGCTCCATGTAGAGACCAAGGATGGCCCTTCATGTGTGTGGAGAGGAGTGTCGGTCTCGCTCAGTTCTCTTCCTTACAGATCCGCCTCCCCCACAGAGAAGATCTCTGTTCCTCCTGACACCCAGCTGGCCGGCACCCATCTCTTCCCAAGTCATTGCTCGATGGCTTCAGGTTGGCGGTTTGAAACTGGCCGTGGGCACCATGAAATCGGGGCTTCCTCTGCCCACTCCCAGCACACAGATATGCAAACACACGGGCTTCCAAGGTGGTTCAGTGGTAAAGAATCTGCCTGCCAATACAGCACACATGGGTTCGATCTCTGGGTCAGGAAAAGCCCAAAGTCGTACCCCTCCTCCAGTATTTTAGCCTGAAAAATATCCATGGACAGAAGAGCCTGGCAGGCTATAATCCACAGGGTTGCAAAGACTCAGACATGACTGAGCAACTGAGCACGCGTGCATTGCTCACCCAGACCCCCAGATGTTAAACATTTACCAGCTCACCACTGCCCAGTGTAACTAAATCATTATTTCACACTCTTTACTGCCTTCTTTAATGACTTCTTAGATGTCTTGTCTCCCAGATGAAATTCTGAACATGTCCCTAAGTATTACTATGATGGTGGACAAATTTCTGTAACTCTCTAAGCCCCAGTTTCCACGTCTGTAAAATATGGAGTAATTTCTAGGTGCTTTCTATATATTCTCATGCTCCCAAGATCTCTTTAGGACACAGGCTCCCTACTACATTCCCATCTGATGAGAGACCAGTGAAAAGGGGTTCTTAGAGATTATTTCCTAAAGGGAGAGAAGTATCTGACCTGTGTCTACAGGAGATCAGCTTGTCTTACAGTTGCGATTCTCTTTTCTTGATTGTTTCTTCAAGGATGATGGCAGTGGGAAGGAAATTAACAGATTCCTTTAGGACTGAAAGGAGAACCAGGTTTAAAAAACCCCACAATCCTGCTGTGAATATCAGATTTGCAACGCCAATACACAGTACTCATGTTTAAGAATGTGTTTGCTGTTTGCTGTTGTTTTAGTTGCCAAGCTGTATCTGACTCTGCATCCCATGGACTGCAGCTGCCCAGGCCCTTCTATCCATGGAATTGTCCAGGCAACAATGCTGGAGTGGGATGCTATTTCCTTCTCCAAGGGATCTTCCCAACCCAGGGATCAAACGGCATCTCCCGAATTGCAGGCTGATTCTTTACTGCTGGGCCACCCAGGGAAGCCCAAAGAATGTGTTTAGTTACTACAAATTGTCGGGTTAAAAATGTTACAGAAAATCCCAAATGAACTTCTTGGCCAACCCAATAGTTACCTCAACTTCTTTGTGAAGCAAGACTGTTAGAAACAAGTAAACAAATAAAGTTAACATAGGGACTATTTATGTGGAAGAACAAGGTATGTTTTAAGCAATTCTTTCAAAGGGGGGGGGAAGTATGGTGAAAACATTATAAATGGGTTGTGAAAGTAAATTCAGAAAGAGAAGCCTGAGATTCTGAAAGAAAAAATCTTGACGTCTTTTCTAGGACAGCTGAACCAGCATGAGTATATCATCTTGGAAATGCAGAGAGTAGGAGGAAATGAAATAAACAGGAACTATTTCAGAGAAAATCCAGTGAGAAAAACCGAATGAAAAATTTATAGTCAAGGAGTAAAATATGTTCAGGAGAAAGAAAAATCCTTAAGAAATAATGAAGAAAATGTCTGTAAAGCGCCCTGAATTCCTCAGAGGGTGGCACTAAGCAAACATCATCTCCACAAACACATTTAACAACAACATCTGTCTATAAAAAATGCAGTTCCCTGCCACACTAACATTTCAGAAGATCTCTGGAGACCTGAAATCATCTTCCTCAAGAGGGAAAAAAAAAAACCAAAAAACTCTGATTAGTTTTCTCAGGGAAACATGAAGTCATTTCGAGGGTTTCTGATCAGTTCTCACAGTACAAGCTGAACACCTGTTTGGCCGGGGAGTCTCCTCAGAAGAAAGTCTGCCTCACAAAACTATAGCATGTTACGCCATAAGCCTTCCCTCAAGAAAATTCTAGAACCAATCTGTGCTGATTTGAGACATCAAAGTCTTCCTTCTGCTTTAGAGTTCCTCCACCAGCAGCAGTGAAGGTGGCAGCCGTCAGCACCCTGGGACACACAGGGAACATATTCTTTCTGGAAGTCCCTGGGTCTGTCCCCTGGGGGAATGTGTCCTCGTGGAGAAGGAGAAGGGCCAGGCAGGGCTGCCATGAAGGCTGCTGCAGTCCCTGCTCAGAGAGCAGAGGGCATTGCTCTTCCCGGACACCCTGTCTCATCTACAGGCAAAGTCATCTCTCAAGATTGTGGAACAAAAGCACTTATTACAGCCTCTTTAAGCGTCAGAGGTTATTTTTCCCAAATCAGAGCATTTTTGTTTCTGGCTGGAGATGACATCTGGATCTAACACTAAATGCTCGCTGCTTATTTGAAGCCTTCTTCTGACTGTTGGAATGCAAAATTTCAAACTACAAGGCATTTCCCTGGGCAAGTGGAAGGGACTGGCATAGTCCCTCCCAGGCGATGGGAAATCTACACCTCCAGTTCAGTTCAGTTGCTCAGTCATGTCGGACTCTGTGACCCCATGAACTGCAGCACGCCAGGCCTCCCTGTCCATCACCAACTCGCGGAGTTCAGTCAGACTCACGCCCATCGAATCAGTGATGCCATCCAGCCATCTCATCCTCTGTCGTCCCCTTCTCCTCCTGCCCCTAATCCCTCCCAGCATCAGAGTCTTTTCCAATGAGTCAACTCTTCGCATGAGGTGGCCAAAGTACTGGAGTTTCAGCTTTAGCATCATTCCTTCCAAACAAATCCCAGGGCCGATCTCTGCACCTCCATCCCATCCCAAACTGATGCCCATCAGGCAGCTGTCCCTGACCGTGGGTGGGGGTTGCCCTGGGGCAGGCCTGAGACTCCTAACAGGACAGAAATCTGAGGAGAGCAGGGCACTCCTGTTTCTCTTCCCCTAAAACTATGCCAACTCATTGGAAAAGACCTTGATGCTGGGAAGACTGAGGGCAAAAGGAGAATGGAGTGGCAGAAGATGGGATGGTTGGATGGCATCACTGACTCAGTGGACATAAATTTGAACAAACTTGGGGAGATAGTGAAGGACAGAAGAGCCTGGCATGCTGCAGTCCATGGGGTCACAAAGTCAGACATGACTTAGTGACTGAACAACAACAAAGCTATGCATCTTAGCTCTGAGGATTTTCAAAGGTTAAGTATCTGATAACACTTCATTTTGCTCAATATTTTCTTCCCTTCATTCCTGGTAACCAAGTAAATTTCTGGTGTATAACCATCCATTCTCTATATTCACACAGAATACACATACATTTGAAGAAGGAGTATATGTGAGTATGTATGTATTTTTCCAAAATCAGATTGTAGTAGATTCGTCTCTGCAGATTTGCTTTTTCCACTTAATTATATGCCATGGACTTCCTTCCAACCCAATAGATGGCAGACCTAATTCCTTCTAATAGCTGCATGCGTGTGTGTGTGCTTAGTCGCTTCAGTTGTGTCCGACTCTTTGTGACCCTATGTACTGTGGCCTTCCAGGCTCCTCTATCCATGAGATTTTCCAGGCAAGAATACTGGAGTGGGTTGCCATGCCCTCCCCCAGGGGATCTTCCCGACCCAGGGATTGAACACACATCTCCTGCGTCTCCTTCACTGTAAGCGGATTCTTTATGCTCAGTCACCAGGGAAGCTGTTTAGCTGCACAGTACTTCCTAATAATGAATGCACCCTAATTTGTCCAGTCATACCTTTACTGATAAACATTTAGAGCGTTCCCTCGAAAGTTAACCAAAACACCTGGTACGTATCTTGGTATAGCCAAAGCATTGATTCCTAGGAATAAAAAAGCAGAATGAAAATGTGCTTGATGTTGCCAGAAAGAATACTTTACTAAAAGTTTAGAGTGACTGAAATTCCCATCAGCAAAGCACAAGAGTGCACCCGCTAACATTCTTGCCAGCACTAGGTTGTCATCCCTATTTAATGTTTGCTAATCTGAAGATTAAAAAAATGGTATCTAACTGCTCTAATTTTCATCTGACTCGCAATAGGCCAGAGAACCTCTGCACATCTGTTTCGATTTTCCTCTTTAACCCTCTGTTCCCATTTTCTATTGACTTGTCTTTCCTATCTATTGACGGGAGCTGTGATACACAGCATGACAGGAACCCTTTATACTTGAAATATTCTTCTGTTCTAAGATTTGTCTTCTGACTGTTTTTGGTAAATTTTTATGTACAAAATTTTACTTTTGATTTTTCTTTTGAAGTAAAGTATGATCAACCTAAACAGCATATTAAAAAGCAGAGACATTACTTTACCAACAAAGGCCCATATAGTCAAAGCTATGGTTTTTCCAGTGGTCATGTATGGATGCGAGTGTTGGACTGTGAAGAAAGCTGAGTGCCGAAGAACTGATGCTTTTGAACTGTGGTGTTGGAGAAGACTCTTCAGAGTTCCTTGGACTGCAAGGAGATCCAACCAGTCCATCCCAAAGGAGATCAGTCCTGGGTGTTCATTAGAAGGACTGATGTTGAAGCTGAAACTCTAATACTTTGGCCACCTGATGTGAAGAGCTGACTCATTTGAAAAGACCCTGATGCTGGGAAAGATTGAGGGCAGGAGAAGGGGACGACAGAGGATGAGATGGTGGATGGCATCATCGACACAATGGACATGGGTTTGGGTGGACGTCGGGAGTTGGTGATGGACAGGGAGACCTGGTGTGCTGCGGTTCGTGAGGTTGCAAAGAGTCGGACATGACTGAGCGACTGAACTGAACCGAACTGAATGCCTCTTTTAACATAGAATGTTTAGTTCCATACTCTTACTTAAAAAAAAATTTACCTCCTCTCATAGCGTTTTTTTGTTGTTGTTGTTGTTTTTTAATGTTTGGAAGTGTTATTTGCAATACTAATTTAAACATAGAGCCAGGAATAAATAATAAAACAGCTAACATTATAGGATGAAATATATATGCTCTGAACCTTGACAATGAAAAATAACTAAAAGGGACTGGGAAGAAATATAAAAGCACAAATTTGTTTTAGTTGTGACTCTAGAATATAGCATAAGTTGGCTTTTGCTTTACAAGCCAACCTGAAAGTCTTTATTAAGAACTAAATTTTACTCATTTATATTAATTAATATGATGTATTTGGCTTGGTTGCTATAATATTTCAGTCTTTACTGTTTTCTGTTTATTTTTAAGGATAGTTGACTTACAATACTGTATTAGTTTCAAGCACATAGCACAGTGACTCAGTTATATTTCTTCGGGTTATATTCCATTATAGGTTATTACAAGATACTGAATATAATTCCCTGTGCTATAGGTAGGTCCTTGTGGTTTATTTATTTTATGTATAGTAGTTTATATCTGTTGATCTCGTACTCCTAACTTGTCCCTGCTTCCCCCCCTCTCCCCTTTGGTAACCACAAGTTGGTTTTCTATGTCTCCTCTCAGAGTTCTTTGTTCTTCCGTTTTGCACGAGCTTTCTCTATACTGTGTGTGGCAGCTTTGCTTTCAGGGTTGTACAGTCTTTCCTACGTCATCTCCTTCCCTGCTTCTCAAAGGCTCTGCAGTCTACCCAGTACTCCTCGGGCCTCAGGACCACCACGATGCTGTGCCTGGCCACCCTGCCCAGAGAAGAAGCTTGATGTAATCTTCCACCATCATTTTGTGGGTCAGCTGCTCCCCTGGGCAGTTACATTAAAATGTTAGCTATAGTTTGATTCACAAATTCCTTTCTCTGAATGTATCTTTAAGCACTGGAGGGCAGAGACTATATTATTGACCTCTTTCTGTCCCTTGTACTGGCTTGAACAAGTATATTCTTGGTAAATTATTGACTGTGTGTTCTTGGTAAATCATGATGTCACTAGGGGGAAAAATATTTCATATCCTCAGAAAGCCCCCAGTGCTAGATACCGGTGCAGTGCTCTTCCATGGAGAGGCTGTAGGAGGTCGGAGGTGCCCCATATACTGTGTCTCTTGATTCTGTCTCCAGATTATAAAGGTGCCCTGGACAGACTCGGCCCCATGTGGATGGCTGTACGTACAACCACATTATCTACCACATACATCCTCTCATCACGTGCATACTCAGTGATGTCTAAGATCTGGAAAGCTATTGTCTTGAAAAAAATGTGTTAGAAAATAATTTCCATATTCAAATTTGATCTGTGACTGCCCTGATCTTTGAAACTTATGAAGCCGGGAGTGGGGGCTCTGGACACACACACCCATCCAACCTCTCTTGCCTGGCACTTGCGTGTGTCTCCCAGAGGCACCGAGAGTCAGTTGTCATCTCAGGCCTCAGCTGCTCTCCCCGACTGACTCCAGCCCCTGGGAGAGAGCCCAGGGTTCCTGGGGTTTGTGCAGACCCACTGCTGCTGATGGCCATGGCTGTCTGCGTGGCCCCCACTCTCCATGGTTTCTCCCTCCATCTCTCCTGCTCTGAGAGTGAAGGAATGAAGTGCATGCTGGGTACTGAAGTGCATGTTGAGTGAAGGAATGAAGTGCATGAATCTGGGTCCAGGAATGCAAGGTGCTAATTCCCTCCGCACCATATAACAGTTACGGTCATTTCAGATAACACCACGAGGGGAGATTGCGATGGCATTAGCATCACGGTGGCTACTCTAGGTTAGGCCCTGTGCCAGGCACCTCACAGACGGATGGCATTCCACTAGCTCCAACTCCCAGATAGGTGAGTATTGTTATGAAAAACTGAGGCTCATCAAGGGTCTAGGTATAACGGTCCCCAACCTTTTTGGCACAGGATTGGTTTCGTGGAAGACAATTTTTCCAGGGACGGGGGTGGAGGAGGGATGGCTTCGGGATCATTCAAGTGCGTTACATCTATTGTGCATTTTATTTCTATTATTACTATATCAACTCCACCTCAGATCATCCGGCATTAGATCTTGGAGGCTGGGGACATCTGGTTTAGGACGTTATTGCTGATCTGTTTGACTCTGGAAGCCCAAGTTTCTTGCATCGTGCCATGTTGCCAGGAGACTATTTCTGACCTCCTCCTTCCTTCCCTTCTGTGATTCTAGGAGGGAAGAGTCTGGAGAAGAGTCTGTTTCAGCTCCACAGCCTCCCACTTTCATCTCAGTCCTGCAGAAACTGGGGTTGACAGTTGTGTCTGAAGACTTTACACCAAGTGTCAGCCCAAGTCTGCTGGGAGTGGGGGACATCGACAGGATTGTGGCAGGTGGCTGTGGGAGGCAGGACACAGGCAAGCTGTGTGACCTCTGGGGAGTAATTTCATCTCTGGGCATGGTGTGTGGTGGGTTTACACAACCAGTATTTGCTATTTTTTTCCTTCTCCTCCTCCTCGCTGTTACTATCACTCCTGCTTCCAGAAACATCAGTGCAGCTCCTCAACATGACCACTCTCCTCGCAGAAACATGGTTTCCCCCATGCAATGGGAAATGTTAAACCACTCCAACTTCTCAAATCCTCAGCTTGATGTGTTTCAAAATGTCAGAGTAAACTCTGTGCAATTCTTCCAGTTTCACACAATATTTTCATTCAGGTGCAAATAAAATAGATCATGAGAATAAAATTGCTATGATCCTTCTAGGTTTACCTGAGGCTTTGAACCCAATGAATGCCATCTAGCTAGGTGTTCCTCTCCCATAAGCCCCTCCCTGGGGCAAGATGGATAGTTTAGAAAATATAGTAATTCTTTTAGATCAGAGGATATTGTAAATAGTTTGCTGCTGCTGCTGAGTCGCTTCAGTCGTGTCTGACTCTGTTCGACCTCATAGACAGCAGCCCACCAGGCTCTCCCGTCCCTGGGATTCTTCAGGCAAGAACACTGGAGTGGGTTGCCACTTCCTTCTTCAATGCATGAAAGTGAAAAGTGAAAGTGAAGTCACTCAGTCATGTCTGACTCTTCGCGACCCCATGGACTGCAGCCCACCAGACTCCTCTGTCCATGGGATTTTCCAGGCAAGAGTACTGGAGTGGGGTGTCATTGCCTTCTCCTAAATAGGCTCAAATAGGCTGAAGGATACGTCATGTTTTCCTCTTGTATCTGATGCCTTCCTGCCCTGAGGGTTGGAAACTTCCCAAGTTGACTATTCCTCCTTGGACAGCAACCCTCGGAGTCCATTCTAGGACTTAGAGGGGCTCAGTTACCGAGATCCACCTTTCCCCTGCCCCCAAAAGGCCTCTCTTCTTGAACATCAAAACTGAGTCCTGAACTATCTCCTCTTGAACTTCATCAGCACCAATCTGTGTCCCATCTTCTCTCAATCAACTTTCTCCTGTATCATGGGGCTCCAGACATGTGTGCAACACACCCAAGGCTTTAGTTGCTTGAGAACACAGATGAACACAGATGCTAATGGACTGACTAACATATGAGGGTGGATTCATGACCTGCTGGGGGCACTTGGCTACAGGCTTTAGTCATGGACATTACTTACCATCAGGTTCCCCTCTCATTGCTACCTTGACCCTGGATTACAAGCTGGTAGGATAGAGCAAAAGTCCACAGTGCCAGAAGGTTTTGAATGTGGCTTCCTAGACTTGAGGGCTTCCCTAGTGGCTCAGATGGTAAAGAATCTGCCCGTAATGCAGGAAACCTGGGTTCGATGCCTGGGAAGGGAAGCTCCCCTGGAGAAGAAAATGGCAATCCACTCCAGTATTCTTGCCTGAAAAATCCCCATGGATAGAGGAGCCTGGCGGGCTACAGTTCAAGAGGTCACAAAGAGTCGGATACCACTGGGCAACTAACACACTTCTAGATTTGAGAGCTGACTAGGCAAGGTCTAAAGTGGTATTTCCATATGTACATATGTGTGCACTTAGGCATTCACTTACTTCACTAGTTCATTCTGTTTCACCATCTTAGTTAAATGCATAGGTGTTGAACTCAAAAAGGCCTAATTTGAGTCCTGGCTTTGGTTGTGTGTGACTCTGGACAAATTACCTAACCTTTTAAATTCTGGGTTGTAGATATCTGCTAGTTTGTCTGCCAACCTGCGATCTTCTGCCTGAACCTCTCCCCCATCAACCCACTCTCTCTCCCGACCCCTTTTCTTAGCTCAGTCTCGCCTTTTGTGAACTGCCCCTTCTTCAGTTCCAGCCATGTGGTTCTCTGAGAACTGCCGTTTACTCTATCTCCCAGTCCATCCGCTGACTGAGCTGTAAACATCTCAGGGGCCAGGAAGTAGGCTATGTCACCAGTGACAGGCAGATCCCACCGTCATTCCTAAATAAGCACTTCCTGCATGGGACCAAGGAGAAGCAGGACCAAGTTCTTGGGTATGAGAAGGGCTGATCAATAGAGTTCCTGAGGTCAAGTCTCACAGTGACTTGTGGCTGCATCCACCACTGGTCTCCAGGCCTTGGGCTGGGGGTAATTTGGATAATCATAGGGTCTCTACTTGCAGACAGTCTCACTTGGAAGGTTCTTTTACCCATTGGCCCACATGCTAAGCTGTGCTTCCAGGTCCAGTTATTTTCATTCCTTTCACCTCTGTTTCTGTTCTCCATGGACTCTGCCCAGAAATCCTTTTCCAGGATCAATAGCTCATAACCAGAAGCTTCCAAGATCCTTATATAGAGATTTCAAAAGCCCAGGAACAAGATTTGAATCCAGGCATTCTAACACCAGAGTCTTCGCTTTTACCACCCTTCTGTATCAGGGGTACCCAAACTGCAGGCCATGGACTGGTACCCGTCCAGTTAGGAACCAGGCTGCACTGCAGGAGGCGAGCAGCAGGTGAGACAGGAAGCTTCCTCTGTGTTTACAGCTGCTCCCTATTGCTCACAAATCTGCCTAAGCTCCTCCTCCTGTCAGATCAGCAGTGGCATAATAAATGTAACGTGCCTGAATCATCCTGAAACCATCCCTGCCTCCCTCTCGCCTCCAAGTCCACAGAAAAATCATCTTCCGTGAAACTGTTCCTTTCCTTTTTCCTCTGGTATTTATAATCAGTTTCACATCATCCGCTACAGGCCAGGGGTATACCTGGTCTCCAAGCAAGAGCACTTGGCCAGGAGTGTGGAGACTCATTTGGGCTCTGCATCTAAACAGCTGTGTCACTTTGTCCCTTAACTTTCCTGAGCCTGATTCTCTATCTGTAAAGTATAAGGGTAACAATATTTACCAAAATTCCCCATTAGGGCTCAGGAGAGACAAACATGATAATATGTGTGGAGAAATCTTAAAACGGACTATTCCTTGCAAACAGAATGTTTTCTATTTTCAAGCAGAAAATACCCAAATTTAGAGAGATTAATTTAGAGTTTATTTACACTGAAGATGGGCTTCCCAGGTGGTGCTGAAAGTGAAAGTGTCTGTTACTCAGTCATGTCCAGCTCTTTGTGACCCCTGGACTGCAGCCCACCAGCCTCTTCTGTTCATGGAATTCTCCAGGCAAGAATACTGGCGTGGGTTGCCATATCTTTGTCCAGGTGGCACTAGTGGTAAAGAATCTGCCTGCCAATGCAGGAGACAAGAGACTCAGGTTTGATGCCTGGGTTGGGAAGATCCCCTGGAGGATGGATTGGCAACCCACTCCAGTATTCTTGCCTGGAGAATCCCATGGACAGAAGAGCCTGGCAGACCCCAGCCCACAGGGGGGCCTATGAGTGGGACATGACTGAAGCGACTTAGCATGCATGCACACCTACTCAGGATGTGCCAGACACTGGGTTAAGTGGTAGATATGGTCCCTGATGCCCAAAAGGTTGGGAACCACAGCTCTATATTGCCTCAATTACTGGATAAGACATACAAGAACTATATCAAACATGTAATAATAATGCTCAATTAATGGTACTTCTGCTCAATTAATAATTGATAACTGATACTCAAATAATAATGCTCAATTAATGGTACTAATGATTGCGTCTTGGAAGAGCAAGCATTACGACCAACCTAGACAGCATATTAATAAGCAGAGACATTACTTTGCCAGCAAAGGTCCATCTAGTCAAAGTTATGGTTTTTCCAGTAGCCATGTATGGATGTGAGAGCTGGACTATAAAGAAAGCTGAATGCTGAAGAATTGATGCTTTTGAGCTGTGGTGTTGGAGAAGACTCTTGAGAGTCCCTTGGATTGCAAGGAGATCAAACCAGTCAATCCTAAAGGAAATCAGTCCTGAATATTCATTGGAAGGACTGATGCTGAAGCTGAAGCTCCGATACTTTGGACACCTGATGCGAAGAACTGACTTACTGGAAAAGACTCTGATGCTGGGAGAGAGTGAAGGCAGGAGAAGAAGGAGACGACAGAGGATGAAATGGTTGAATGGCATCACCAAATAGATGGATATAAGTTTGAGCAAGCTCTGGGAGCTGGTGACGGACAGGGAAGCCTGGCATGCTGCAGTCTATGGGGTCGCAAAGAGGTGAACATGACTGAGTGACTGAACTGAATGGGACTGATGCAGAATAGCCTACCTGCCCTGCTCTTAGACAGTCCATGTCCTAGGGGCCCAGAGCAGCAGCAGGATGGAAGACATGAAGCAGAAGCAGCACACCCTGCAGAAGACACCAGCTCCTCATGGAAGACCTCTGGAAGCTAGAGGCGACTACATTGCTCTTCAAAATAATATTTACTGAACCAGATCCCCGATCGCTCTGCCCTTGGCCTCCTGATGAGTTTCATCACATCCTCCATCATAATCCTTCTCTGAATTTGAAATGTATTTAATGTTTAAAGACAAGGTTATTTGAAAATATGCAAGCATCTACCCATAAATCTTAGACACACAAGGCCAGAACCTCTATCATGTACATCTCAGGACACTAAGAAAAATGACGCCAGTGTTGCACGTTGACTGAACTAACCAAACCAGCAAAATCGAGGTCTCATGCAAATCTTCAGGAGCTAAGGAATAAAATGGCCAGGGCTGGAACAGGGCCTCATCAGGGGAGGCTGCGGAGAGCTGATTTCAGCACTGCAGGCTGCTTGTGCACAAGAGCTGAGAAAGAAAGTATAAGGAGGAATTCTGGAAGAGGAATATATTGGGTAAGTATAATGACAATGTTTTCCAGACCACAAATCTGGATGTAAAGTCTGATGATTATGAATGTGTTTTCAGGGACATGGAAACAGCAGAGTTGAGAGCATGATCATTCAGGAAACCTAAGGCATAAGGTTGTGAATATACGAGAAAAGAAACAAGGCATAAACATTGCAAAGTCACAGGAAAATAACTGAAGCAATAAGGGAGCACAATTAGAAGAGGTCAAAGTCATTGAAAATGTATTAAAATTTCTAAAAGACTAGACCACAGAGAAAAGAAAAAAATTTTGAAGATGTGTGTCCAAGAAGGTCCCTTAGAGAATTCACAGAATGGTTTGCTCACACTTCACTAAGGCCACGAACAAGAAGACAAAATTCTTCATTAGAACACTTTAAGGCTGTCGAGGGTCTACCACCTCTCCTTAGCCAGAAAAAAAGTCCCTTTTGTAGACAAGCACAGGCTTCCCTGGTGGCTCAGATGGTAAAGAATTCGNAGTTATTTTCATTCCTTTCACCTCTGTTTCTGTTCTCCATGGACTCTGCCCAGAAATCCTTTTCCAGGATCAATAGCTCATAACCAGAAGCTTCCAAGATCCTTATATAGAGATTTCAAAAGCCCAGGAACAAGATTTGAATCCAGGCATTCTAACACCAGAGTCTTCGCTTTTACCACCCTTCTGTATCAGGGGTACCCAAACTGCAGGCCATGGACTGGTACCCGTCCAGTTAGGAACCAGGCTGCACTGCAGGAGGCGAGCAGCAGGTGAGACAGGAAGCTTCCTCTGTGTTTACAGCTGCTCCCTATTGCTCACAAATCTGCCTAAGCTCCTCCTCCTGTCAGATCAGCAGTGGCATAATAAATGTAACGTGCCTGAATCATCCTGAAACCATCCCTGCCTCCCTCTCGCCTCCAAGTCCACAGAAAAATCATCTTCCGTGAAACTGTTCCTTTCCTTTTTCCTCTGGTATTTATAATCAGTTTCACATCATCCGCTACAGGCCAGGGGTATACCTGGTCTCCAAGCAAGAGCACTTGGCCAGGAGTGTGGAGACTCATTTGGGCTCTGCATCTAAACAGCTGTGTCACTTTGTCCCTTAACTTTCCTGAGCCTGATTCTCTATCTGTAAAGTATAAGGGTAACAATATTTACCAAAATTCCCCATTAGGGCTCAGGAGAGACAAACATGATAATATGTGTGGAGAAATCTTAAAACGGACTATTCCTTGCAAACAGAATGTTTTCTATTTTCAAGCAGAAAATACCCAAATTTAGAGAGATTAATTTAGAGTTTATTTACACTGAAGATGGGCTTCCCAGGTGGTGCTGAAAGTGAAAGTGTCTGTTACTCAGTCATGTCCAGCTCTTTGTGACCCCTGGACTGCAGCCCACCAGCCTCTTCTGTTCATGGAATTCTCCAGGCAAGAATACTGGCGTGGGTTGCCATATCTTTGTCCAGGTGGCACTAGTGGTAAAGAATCTGCCTGCCAATGCAGGAGACAAGAGACTCAGGTTTGATGCCTGGGTTGGGAAGATCCCCTGGAGGATGGATTGGCAACCCACTCCAGTATTCTTGCCTGGAGAATCCCATGGACAGAAGAGCCTGGCAGACCCCAGCCCACAGGGGGGCCTATGAGTGGGACATGACTGAAGCGACTTAGCATGCATGCACACCTACTCAGGATGTGCCAGACACTGGGTTAAGTGGTAGATATGGTCCCTGATGCCCAAAAGGTTGGGAACCACAGCTCTATATTGCCTCAATTACTGGATAAGACATACAAGAACTATATCAAACATGTAATAATAATGCTCAATTAATGGTACTTCTGCTCAATTAATAATTGATAACTGATACTCAAATAATAATGCTCAATTAATGGTACTAATGATTGCGTCTTGGAAGAGCAAGCATTACGACCAACCTAGACAGCATATTAATAAGCAGAGACATTACTTTGCCAGCAAAGGTCCATCTAGTCAAAGTTATGGTTTTTCCAGTAGCCATGTATGGATGTGAGAGCTGGACTATAAAGAAAGCTGAATGCTGAAGAATTGATGCTTTTGAGCTGTGGTGTTGGAGAAGACTCTTGAGAGTCCCTTGGATTGCAAGGAGATCAAACCAGTCAATCCTAAAGGAAATCAGTCCTGAATATTCATTGGAAGGACTGATGCTGAAGCTGAAGCTCCGATACTTTGGACACCTGATGCGAAGAACTGACTTACTGGAAAAGACTCTGATGCTGGGAGAGAGTGAAGGCAGGAGAAGAAGGAGACGACAGAGGATGAAATGGTTGAATGGCATCACCAAATAGATGGATATAAGTTTGAGCAAGCTCTGGGAGCTGGTGACGGACAGGGAAGCCTGGCATGCTGCAGTCTATGGGGTCGCAAAGAGGTGAACATGACTGAGTGACTGAACTGAATGGGACTGATGCAGAATAGCCTACCTGCCCTGCTCTTAGACAGTCCATGTCCTAGGGGCCCAGAGCAGCAGCAGGATGGAAGACATGAAGCAGAAGCAGCACACCCTGCAGAAGACACCAGCTCCTCATGGAAGACCTCTGGAAGCTAGAGGCGACTACATTGCTCTTCAAAATAATATTTACTGAACCAGATCCCCGATCGCTCTGCCCTTGGCCTCCTGATGAGTTTCATCACATCCTCCATCATAATCCTTCTCTGAATTTGAAATGTATTTAATGTTTAAAGACAAGGTTATTTGAAAATATGCAAGCATCTACCCATAAATCTTAGACACACAAGGCCAGAACCTCTATCATGTACATCTCAGGACACTAAGAAAAATGACGCCAGTGTTGCACGTTGACTGAACTAACCAAACCAGCAAAATCGAGGTCTCATGCAAATCTTCAGGAGCTAAGGAATAAAATGGCCAGGGCTGGAACAGGGCCTCATCAGGGGAGGCTGCGGAGAGCTGATTTCAGCACTGCAGGCTGCTTGTGCACAAGAGCTGAGAAAGAAAGTATAAGGAGGAATTCTGGAAGAGGAATATATTGGGTAAGTATAATGACAATGTTTTCCAGACCACAAATCTGGATGTAAAGTCTGATGATTATGAATGTGTTTTCAGGGACATGGAAACAGCAGAGTTGAGAGCATGATCATTCAGGAAACCTAAGGCATAAGGTTGTGAATATACGAGAAAAGAAACAAGGCATAAACATTGCAAAGTCACAGGAAAATAACTGAAGCAATAAGGGAGCACAATTAGAAGAGGTCAAAGTCATTGAAAATGTATTAAAATTTCTAAAAGACTAGACCACAGAGAAAAGAAAAAAATTTTGAAGATGTGTGTCCAAGAAGGTCCCTTAGAGAATTCACAGAATGGTTTGCTCACACTTCACTAAGGCCACGAACAAGAAGACAAAATTCTTCATTAGAACACTTTAAGGCTGTCGAGGGTCTACCACCTCTCCTTAGCCAGAAAAAAAGTCCCTTTTGTAGACAAGCACAGGCTTCCCTGGTGGCTCAGATGGTAAAGAATTCGCCTGCAATGCAGGAAATGTGGGTTTGATCCCTGGGTTGGGAAGATCCCCTGGAGAATGGAATGGCAACCCACTCCAGTAACCTTGCCTGGAAAATCCTATGGACGGAGGAGCCTGGTGGGCTATAGTCCATGGGGTCACAAAGAGTCAGACACGATTGAGTGACTAACACTTTCCAACTTTTCACTTTCATACCTGCTACATAGGTAGAAAATAGCTTTTCTTTTCCAGAATATTCTGGATTATGCTATCCCAAACTTGGATATCTGAAATCACCCCTTTTCTCATGGAAATGACTTTCCCCAGCTTCACAGGGTAGAAATGGCTGGAAAGAATCTCACTCGGACCTCCATTCTCAGATATTCTATCACTTGCCTGGGGTTCTGGATTATTCCTCGCTGGTCTCTGCCCACCTCCAGTCTTACCTCCTCCACTTGACCCTAGATTTCTTAATATACAGATCTGACTCCACCCCAGCTCTTTACCAAACCTCTCAGTGCCTCATTCACCTAGAGAAAAGTCCCCGACCTCCTTGGAAGAGGATGCATTTATTCCCCACACTTTGTCTTTCCCATTCCTCCCCACCCTCTTTCCACCCCTCTCCCTTTCTCTCTCTCTGTCTTGCCTTCACACCTTCTTTTTGGCTTATCTCGTCAGGATTCCTCACCTTGAACTCTGATAACAACACACTACACTCTTACCTAATGCCTTCATTCATGCTGTGACATTCTCTACTTTAAATCCCTGCTCTTCTGGATGAAAGCCACATAGCCTTTAGGATTCAATTCATGTAGTGTCAAGAAGCCTTTCTGCACCACACCTCCAGGCTGGGTTCAGGGGTTAGATATTCTTCTTTGGTACAGCAAGTCCCCTACATACGGAGGAGTTCTGTTCCAAGAGCATGCTCATAAGTCTAATTTGTCCATAAGTCCAACACAGTTAGTCTAGGTACCTAACACAATCGGCTATACAGTACTGACTTGTAATGTAGGTGTATAATATTTTTCACACAAATAATACATAAAAACAAACACAGAAATACAGAAAATAGTTTTAATCTTATAGCACACAAAAGCACGACCATTTGTAGAGGATGTACACGTGTGACAATGTACGCCAGACATGCGAACTAACTTATGTGACTGGACACGTGAGTACACATTTGCATCTTTGAAAGTTCACAACTTGAAGGTTCTTATGTATAGGACTTCCTGTACTCTCTAAATGCTCTGAGCAAATCTTAATCACTGAATGTGCTGTAGGATACTATATTTATTTCTTATGTGTCTCCTCTGCTCCAGCAGACTATGAGTTCCTCAGTGGCAGAGGCTGAATAATATTTATTTTTTCCTGAGTGCCCAGCATAGAGAATAGTACCATCATGGGCACTCAGTAAAAGTTACCTGAATGTAAAAGTGAATAGGATTTCAAAAGGAGAATCTGCTTTTGGTACTAATAAGGGCTAAGTAATAGTAATATTTACTGAGCATTTACTATTTGTCAGGATCCATGCTAAGCAATGCACACACATTATCGAATTTATCTCTCAATATAATCTTACAGGGTAGATATTATGTTTATACCCACTTATGGTAGATGTTGGGCTACCCTGGTGCTTCAGATGGTGAAGATTCTGTCTGCAATGCCGGAGACCTGGGTTTAATCCCTGGATCCAGAAGACCCCCTGGAGAAGGAAATGGCAACCCACTTCAGTATTCCTGCCTGGATAAGTCCATGGACAGAGGAGCCTGGCAGGCTATAAGTCCAGGGGGTCGCACAGAGTCAGACACAGCTGGGCAACTAAGCAGCAGCAGCAGCACGTAGGCGTCAGTGGCGCCCAATGAATCATATGTCTCAGGAGCTGTGCCCTTGTGACTTGCTTTGATCAAAAGGAGACCAAAATATGTGACATGTGTAAAGATTTGACAAATGACAGTGCAGAGGGTCTTTCCTTATTCAAATATTGTTGACAACCCTGAAAAAACTTGGACCAGCCTCCTTGAGGGTGAGCAAACACACAGAAAGAGATTCAGTCGACAGCCAGTACCAACAGCGATATACGAGTGAGGCCATTTGGGATTACCCACCCTCGGCTGAGCCACTGACCGCATCAGATGAGTGATACATGGACCAAGGACCACCCAGCTTATACCAATCCAGACTCTCCCAAAGAATGACGAGTAACAGAATGGTGGTGGTCTCAGGGTCACTAAGTTTTGGGTGGTAGTTACATAGCAGAGGTTATTAACTGAAATATAGCTACCTCTGGAAAAATGCTAGGCTAGCAAGCAAAACCAAAGGAGAAGATAAGAAGCAAGACAAATGGAGATAGAATTAAAAGACAAAATAGCACGAAGTTCTTTAGAGTTCTTTAATAAGTACAGTGCTGACGTAAGTCCTTCTTAATTGTAGTACTGTTGGAACAGTGCTAAACATAGAGTTGGAAAACCTGAATTTCAAGCCCAGCGCTACTCCTGATGAGCCCTGTGAATGTGACAAATCTCTCAACCTCTTGGAATCTGAACTTTTTTATCAGCAAAGTAGAGCGATGTGCATGTATACATATTTCTACAGGGCTGGTGGAAAAATCCAAAGTATATAACAAACTGTCCAAATGTGAGTATTAATGTGATTGAAATTAGTTAATAACTTTGGTTCACAACAATGACTAACAATTCACCCCTGAGCCAACAGAAGCAGGGGGGACAGTGAGGGAAATTTGGAAGTTAAACTGTCATCGTCTTTCCATGGATCAAATAATGTTTCTTTAGTACTCTTGCCTGGCAAATCCCATGGACGGAGGAGCCTGGTAAGCTGCAGTCCATGGGGTCGCTACAGTTGGACACGACTGAGTGACTTCCCTTTCACTTTTCACTTTCATGCACTGGAGAAGGAAATGGCAACCCACTCCAGTGCTCTTGCCTGGAGAATCTCAGGGACGAGGGAGCCTGGTGGGCTGCCGTCTCTGGGGTCGCACAGAGTCGGACACGACTGAAGTGACTTAGCAGCAGCAGCAGTAGGTATTTCAACACCTTTTGTATTAGTGCTATCTTATAATTTTCTTGTAGAAGGTGGTCTTTGCTATCTCATGAAACTGTTTTCTTTTCCCCCCTGGTATTTATAATCTGGTTTCACAGCATCCACTACGGACTGGGTGATAACTGATCTCAAAGCACTTGGCCAGAAGTGTGGAGACTTGCTTGGTCTCTACTTCTAAACAGCTTTGGGATCTTGTCCCTTAACCTTCCTGAGCCTGATTCTCTACCTGTAAAATATGAGAGTAATGACATTTACCGAAACTCCCCCACTGGGATTCAAGAGACAAATGTGATACTGTGTGTGGATATGTCTTGAAACTGACTATACCCTGCACAATGTCAAGGTGGCAGCAAGTAGAAAAAATCCGATGATTAAAGTATTTATTTGTCTAGCAGTATTTGTATTGAGAAAATGCCCAGGCACTGGACCATGTGGTAGGTTTTGCAAGGGGAAAATGGGGAAACTGACATTTTGAGGTGCAAGATTATTCACCTGTGTCCACATAATTAACACGGGCTTCCCTGGTGGCTCAGACAGTAAAGAGTCTGCTTGTAATGCAGGAAACCTGGGTTGGATCCCTGGGTTGGGAGGATCCCTGGGAGAAGGAAATGGCCACCCGTCTCAGTATTCTTGCCTGGAGAATCTTATGGACAGGAGGGCCTGGTGGGCTACAGTCCACGGTGTAGCAACGAGGCAGACATGACTGAAGTGACTTAGCATGCCCACACGCACATAATTAATAACCGGCTGAACTGGATTCAAATCCTCATCGGCCTCTCTCCAAAGCCTGGGCTTCTTGTATAGTTCTGGGCAGCCTCTATATGGAAACTTCTCAGCCCCGCAGGAAAGCAAGATTATTGGCCAGGTAGTTCACCATTAAATGGGGTCACCAGCTTGTGGCTAAAGAAACAGATGATCAAAAAAGTGCTGGGGGAGAAATGGCCTGTTTACAGACACAGCTTAATTAATTAATCAACTCAGATGAGGCAGAAGAGGCCAGTTTCCAGATGCCTGACACGCAGGATTAATTAGCAGAGAGGCACCAGTCCCCAGCCCTGGATTTCTGTCCAGAGCACGTGGTGGGATTAAATGACTATATTGCCTCAGTGCGCCTGTGTGTGTGTGTGTGTGTGAGTCTCTCGATCATGTCTGACTCTTTGAGACTCCATGGACTGTAGCCCACCAGGCTCCTCTGTCCATGGGATTCTCCAAGCAAGAATACTGAAGTGGGTTGCCATTTCTGACTCCAGGGGTTCTTCCCAAAGATTGAACACTGTCTCCTGCATTGCAGGCAGATTCTTTACCACCTGAGCTACCAGGGAAGCCCCCAGTGTCCCTCATGTAACGTAACTAAAGCCACTTGACCGGGGAAAAAACAAACAACCCACTTCATTGAGAATGATAATCAAATTGAAAAGGCTCCACCAACTAAAGCTTCAAGTGTAGTCCAGAAAAGAAAGCGGTTTCCAGTGTTTCTAGTTCAAGAGACAAAAGGTCAGAGCAATTCCAAATCTGCACCTAGGAAGGAAATAAAATGGAAACATCCTAATTCCTTTCAAGTGACGCCACCAGTTCACTGCCACTATCTGCATGGTTACAGTGGAAGTGTGTCTGGGAAAAGCTAAAGCACTCAGACCACTGCTTTCATTTTCCAGTTCATTTCTGCTTATTTAAGGGATATTTCATGTTTGTGCTCAGTTGCGTCCGACTCTTTTGTGACCCCATGGACTGTAGCCCACTAGGCTCCTCTGTCCAAGCAATTTTACAGTAAAGAACACTGGACTGGGTTGCTATTTCCTCCTCCAGGCAATCTTCCTGACCCAGAGATTGAACCCAAGTCTCTTGCCTCTCTTGCATTGACAGATGGATTCTTTACCACTGTGCCATCTAGGAAGCCCATTTAAAGGATAAAGGGTTGCTTAGGAAGAGAGATTTACTATACTTACTTGAGTTACAGTAAATATAAAGTACAGTTATCCTTTGATATCCGTGGGATATTGGCTCCAGGACTGCCTCCTCTCCTCCCACCCCCGGGACCCAAATCCAGGGATGCTCAGATGATCAAATCCCTTATATAAAATAACATAGTACAGTTAGTGCTCAGATTCTCAGATACGGCGGGCCAACTGTATGTGTGAAATCTGTTGGGATCACAACAAAGGGGGAATGGGTCAGCCTAGGGGAATAAATAATATGGAGTCAGTGTTAAATGCCATGTGTACTGTTTTGGCTCTCCTGTGACCTCATGAGTCACAGTCACTTTCCAGGAATGAGTCCCTTCTCTGCTTCCGCACTTAACATTTCCAAAGGGTTCTAAAAGTGCTCCTAATTCATTGTTTATGCTTCTGTCAGTGAATTTCCATGCATTCTGCAGTTGCTTGGGACTTGTCCTCTGCCTAATTAAGCAGAGGAAGTTAATGAGGTATGCAGTGCATTCATGTCACCCAGTGAATAGAACATAAAGTAGACGGGGAAAGATAGCGAGGGGTCAGGGCAAAGAGTCAGGGAGGCTTGAGGGTTGGGACTGGGCTTAGTGTGGAGGGATGGAGAGAGACCAGGTGAGATTCCATGAGAGGGTGGAGGTGGTAAGGGTAGACTCAGATCTAAAAACGATCTAGAGAGATTCAGTGCTTTTCAACCAGGCTGTATGTGAAAATCACCTGTAAAGCTATTAAAATGGTGATACCTGGGACTTTCCTGCTGGCCCAGTGGTTAAGACTTTACATTCCAATGCAGGGGTTTTGGGTTTGATCCCTCGTCAGGGAGCTGAGATCTCACATGCCTCGCAGCCAAAAATCCAAAAAATAAAACAGAAGTAGTATTGTAACAGATTCAATAAAGATTTAGCCCCATAAAAAATGCTGATTCTTGGGCCCTGTCCCCAACCTCAATCTCGAAATTTCAGGATGTAGTCTAAACATAGTATTATTAACAATCTCCCAAGTAGATTCCCACATGCAGCAAGATTGAGGTCCACTCATCTATGGTGAGATGGCTGGATGGCATCACCAAATCAACGGACATGAGTCTGAGGAAACTCCGGGAGATGGTGAAGGAGAGGGAAGCCTGGCATGCTATAGTCCATGGGGTCGCAGAGAGTCAGACACGACTTAGCAACTGAACGACAACAACAGCATCTATGGCGACCTCTTCATTTTACTGAGGGGGAATCTCGGAAACAGACATGGGGAAGCAAAGGAGAGAGCCAGTGGGGGCCAAAGGTGGTAGCGGACGTTTCACTCAGTTGCCCTGAACAGCCTCACTCTGCATCCACAGGTTTGATCTGGCTTTAAGGGAAAGGCATTTCTCAGAACCTGGGATCCTTCCCTTTGTCAGGCTGTCACACTTGGGCATGCCTTTGTTTACAGGAGGTGAAGCTGAGGGAATTTACACCAGCCATGCTCAAAATGTAGTCCACATGGCAGCCTCATCAGCATCACTTGGGAGCTTGTTAACAAGGCACGTTCTCAGGCTTCACTTCAGACTCCATGAATCAGCAACTGTGGGGGCAGGGGGTGGAACCCAGAAATCTGGGTTATAACATACCTGAAGCACACTGATGTTAAAGAACCACTGATTTAAAGCATCAGTTTTCAAAAGCAGATCTTTAGCGGCAAGCAGCAGAGTGGGTGCGGATGGCAGTAAGAGGCTCATGAGGACACTGATCCCTGCAACTGAGGATGAAGGATGGCTGGGTTTTCTTTGGACGAATCGCAGACCGCAGGGTAAAACACATGACGTCTGTCTACAATGAGGATTTTGATATTTACCGTGTGTCACCTGCCTGGCTACAGCTAACTGGTGAAAATAAAATGCCTTTTCTTCCCTTGAAGAGCTGTGATGTCAAACTGATACATTCCTCCTTTGATTAAAGCTCCAGTTTTGCCTATGATAGGGGTTATTTCAGTATCCTACCTGCTGTTAACTTTAGTATTTCTATTTCAGTGCTTGATTGTGTCTCATAATAGACAATAAGGAAATTCATATAATAGTAAAAAGATAACATTTTATCTGCTCGTACCCAGTCAATGACACCGGCACTCATCCCCAAATACCCTCCGCAACTTGTTTCTCATCCTCCCTTGGCTCAGGGCTCTTCTCAGCGCCTACCACACAGCTGTTGACAAGAGGAATGTGCTGAGATGATGGAAGAGCCAGGTCACAGCAGATAATCCATTTAGGGATAATAAAAAATGTGTGTCACACTTCGCTGACCATGTCAGTTCTGAGCTCCTGTATATACAGAAGAGATCCTTCATCCCCAAGACGGATTTCTAAGCAAAATGAAAAGCCCATATGATTTGGCCATGTTCCTACTCATGTTTTAACTCACCCTACAATAAAATGTAGAGATAAGCTCTCTGACCGACACCTCTTCATTGATCACGTGGGCTGGGCCAGGTTGTGTGTGAGACCCCACGGGGGATATAGAAGACGCTTGGCAGACTCTGCTTCCGAGAAGCTTACAGTCGTGCCTCAGGGTCCACTTGGAAATGGTTCCAGAGTCTGCCAAAGATACCGTATCTGTGAATGCTCAAGCCCCTGAGTTGGGCCTCATATCTGCAGCGTCCACATTCGTGGGTTCAAACAACCCCAGTTGGCTGGATTCAATCCTGGTTGCATCTGAGGACACAGAACCCAAAGAAATGGAGGGCTGATGACACAATAAAATGGAGGAAAAAGCAATATACATACTGAAAACCACCTTACAGCATCTGGTGTATCCGCTCTGTAACAAATAATCTCTTAAGTGTTTTATAACTCCAACACAGTAGAATTCCATTTCTAGTTCACATAACTGCACTGAGGAGGCCAGAGCAGCCTCCTCCATGTGGGTATTTGGGGCCAGTGGAGACTCTTCCATCTTCAATAGGAGGCTTTCAAGATCCCCATGGAGGTGTTTCCCTTGCAGCCAAACAGAGACAGAAGGAGCAGAGTTGAGTTTGTGGGGGAGGATTTTATGATACCCATTGCTTCTGTTCATGTTGCACTGGTGGGCCACTGGTCACAAGGCCACGCCTAACTATAAGAGAATCTGGAAAAGAGAGTCCACTTGTATGTCCCAAGATGAAGAGCAAACACATTTTGGTAAACAGCGACGCCCTCTGCCATCTGAGCATGGTTGGGGAGGGAGTGTGAGGCTCAGGTGTAGGGAGATTGGTAAATGCTTGCTCTATATATGATAGTCTTGTTTTGTTGCTTCCCATTTTCCTTTTTTAAAAATAATTAATTTATTTTAATTGGGGGCTAATTACTTTACAATATTGCAGTGGTTTTTGCCATACATTTACATGAATCAGCCATGGGTGTACATGTGTCTCCTCTATCCCAAATTCTGAAGATCTCGGTATCTGTACTTATGGCTACTTCCTGGATTTTCCCAGACCTCTAGGGAATACCATTCAGTACAGTCCACACCAGGGATGAGTATTATTATGGTGCTTCTTGATATCTTTACATCCCTCCTTTCAGCCAGTAACTCATTATTTAACGCCAATGCTTGAAAAACACTTTGGTGTTGGCACTTATCAGGAAGTGATGGATTTCATTTTGGTGCCTGGGCCAAGAGTAGTCCAGTAAGGCAGGACATTGAATGAATGTGTGTTCTGGGACCTGTTGGGATGTTAATGCTAAAAGGAAATTTAAAAATTCAGAGGCAAATGGCATTATTTCCTTCTTTTTAAAGGCTGAGTAATATTCCATTGTGTATATATACATCTTTATCCATTCACCTGCTGATGGACATTTGGGTTGCTTTCATGTCTTGACCATTGTAAACAGTGCTGCAGTGAACACTGTCATTTGCAGCAACATGGATGGATGTAGAGATTGTCATAGTGAGTGAAGGAAGTCAGAGACATAGAAATATCACTTGATATCCCTTATATCTGGACTCTAAAAGAAATTATACAAACGAACTTATTTACAAAACAGAAAGAGACTCACAGACTTAGAGAACCAGCTTATGGTTACCAGGGGGGAAGGATGGGGGGGGAGAGTTAGTTAGGGAGTCTGGGATGGATGTGTCCACATTGCCGTATTTAAGATGGAAAAACAACAAGGTCCTACCATTAGCATAGGGAGCTCTGCTCAATGTTGTGTGGCAGCATGGACGGGAGGAGAGTCTGGGGGAGAATGGATACGTAGCTACATGGCTGAGTTCCATTGCTGTCCACCCGAAACTATCACAATATTGTTAATCAGCTATATTCCAAAATAAAATAAAAAATTAAAACAGAGTGTAGAGAAGTAGGAGAAAACAGATCTCTTCACATGGAAGAGTGCAGGGTGATGAAACAGTCTGCGGGACTAAAGAGGGACTGGAAGTGGAGAGAGGGCCATTTGCAGTTTTTCCTGTTTTCTACAAAGAACGGAAATCAATAGACTCTCCTTAAGAGCTCCCTCTGGGCAAAGACCAGATACCTATCTCATCTTTCCCCCTCGCTACCCTGCCAGCACTTTCCCAGACACCACTTTATTAGCTCAGGGTACAGGGAGGAGCAGAAGAAGATGGAAAAGCAGCGCACATCTGGGCTTGCAACACCTCCCCCCACCTGCTGCTTTTCTGCAAAGATAATTGTCTAATTGGAATCAACAGACACTCATCGTCTGCTGCAAACAGCAGATGTAAGTAGTCATCAAAAGATTGAGTGTGAGCACAGAAGAACTGGCAAATGTGTGAACCTGGGCTCTTTAACTTGGTGCCCTGAATATAGCTGTTTGCTTGCTTTAAGTAAGACATTCTGCTTCACCTAGACAGTGGCAGGGAGGAAATGAGTATGTGCTTGAGTTCCCATGGTTATGCTGGGGAAGATGTTTTACACCTCTGGCATTTGATGGTGGAAATGCAAGCTCAGGAAAAAAGCTTTCATATACCAACAGTTATAATTAGAATACAAGTTTTTGTTCACTCCTTCATTCAACAATATACACCACTTAGAACACAGGCACTTTTCTAGGTTCTGAGGGCAGAGGTGAACAATCCACTCCCTGCCCATCAGAAGTTTACACTCCAGTGAGGGAGACAGGCAGTAGGCAAACATATAACAGAGGGTCAGTTGGAGAGACGTGCTACTAAGAAAATTAAATGTGGGAAAGAGGAAGGTGTGTGATGGGACACAGGATGGTCAGGGAGGTTTTCCCCAAAGAGGTGGCATTTGGGCAGACACTTGTATGAAGTGAGGGTCCTGTGAATACCTAAAGGAGGAGAATTTCAGGTGGAATTCTGAACGGGCATCAATCTTGCAATGGCATCTTCCTTGGAATGTTTAAGGGACAGGAAGTTGGCCAGTGTGACAGGAGCTGGAGAATCTGATGGGAGAGTGGCAGGAAATGAGTCTGGTGGGACCATGTAGTGAGGCTTTGGACGATCTGTGTTTGATGGACAGCTGTTGCAGGGTTCTGAGCAAGTCACTGACATGAAATGTTCTGTTTTGAATGTACCACTGTGGCTGTTACACAGAGCACTGTCTCTGACAGCAAGAGTAGACGGAGATGTCAAGTGAGGAGATGGTGGTGAGTTTGACCATGGTGGTGTAATAGAGGGAGTGTGAATTGGTTAGTTTCAGGATACATTTGGAAGGTAAAGATGACAGGACTTGCTGACACATGATATGAGATGGAGAGAAAGAGAGGAACAAAAGATGACTCTGAGGTTTGGGGTCTGGGCCATGGGTGAACGGTGACGCCATCTGTTAAGACCTTGTACAGTTGAATATTACTCAGCCATAAAAAGGAATGAAATAATGCCATTTATAGCAACACAGACAGACCTCGAGGTTATCATATTAAGTGAAGTAAGTCACACAAAGACAAATGTCAAATGATATCACTTATATGTGGAAACTAAAAAAAATGATGGAAATGAACTTATTCAAAAAAAGAAATACATCCACAGACATAAAAAATAAGCTTACGGTTACCAAAAGAGATAGCAAAGGGGGCAGGGGATAAATTAGGAGGTTGGGATAAATATGTGTGTAACAACACTGTAAATTAACTGTACTTCAATAAAAAATACAGGTCATGGACAAGAAATTAATGAGTTCTGAAAGCTAACAAGGAAAGGCAGGGCGGCAGAGTCATTTGCAAGAAGAGGCGCTAAATTAGAGACTTGGGGGCACAGGGCTGGCTTCCTGAGCAGCTGAGGTTTAAGTTGAAACCTGGGGGAAGAAATTCCATTCACAATTATGCTCACACTCCTCTTTGTCTATTTCCGGTCATGACACTTGTGGCCCAGACTGAGCAGGTTAAAAAAGATATGTGCGTAGAAAAGGACAATGAAAAAAAGAATTGTGCATCTGTGTACATTTCCTTGGGAAAAACATCAGTGAGTCCTTTTCAAAGAGATGTTGCATCTTTGGTAAAGTTCTGGCATCCATCAGTGAAAGGAGATGTCAGAATTTCCATACATCTTGCATCTGCAGCAAGAAACGGTTCATGGCTTAGTCAGCATTTTCTCAAAACAATAATCATGACACTGAGCCTTATCTAAGCTAAAAACCCATTATCCTTCATAACCTAAGTGTAAATGGGACCCTGATGAAAAGGTTTGCTAGTTTTCCTCCCTGTTTAGGTAAGTAGATCCTTAATATACATCGACGCTGGACATATGAAGATGCCTGTTCACACAGTCCATCAAATAAATATTTCAGTACTCTTTTCCTTTCCCCTTCTACTTTGGGTGCCAAATCACTGAAGTCCAAGCGGCATCTGTAAATTGTATCACTAACTCAAACAGAGCCTGTTTAAGAGTTGAGGCCAAAAGGATGTCACTGGCCTGTAAGTAAGTATACAGGTCTGACTGGCAAACGGGACTTAAAAGACACAAGAGCAGATTTCCCACTGAAATGGGAAGGAAGGCTTCTACTCTTCAGAGAGACCTGCTGTCATCTTTCCACTGTCCCAGATGGTGAGAGTTATGTACTCCTTGACCTGAGCCAAAGACGACGTAACAGAAAATAAAGGGATAAACAAGATCTGCCCGAGGAAACTGAGAAAAAGCCCATCTCCAGGGGCTTAAGTACACAAAACAAACTTTCCAGACAAGGACATCTCCCTTGACCCTGTTTTCTAGAGTTGGTATATAAGATAACTGAAAAAAAAAATCACAACAACAAAGAAAACCTCAAAAGAAACTAGTACTAGGTTTCCCACAATACTGGGAAATGACAATAATAGATTTAAAGGACTTGAACTCAGTGACGATGATAATATCTTTTTTTTTTTTGCTTAGGAGTAAACCAGGGCCAAGATATGTCCATAGGCTTATATAGAATCACGGTGAATGAACACTGATAGACAGGTGTGTGCAGGCAGCAGTTATTGGCAGAGGCAATCACTCGGCGCTGACACTGATGAAAGAAAGTAACATCTTGGAGGGAAAGTCACGCTTTCCAAAGATAGTGGAGCTGAGCTTTGTAGCTTTCAATCTAGTCCTCTGTCAATAGCATAAGAAAAAGTGGAAAAGTGAAACTGTAGTCGCTCAGTTGTGTCTGACTCTTTGTGACCCATGAAGTGCAGCACGCCAGGCCCCTCTGTCTACAGGAATTTCCAGGCAAGCATACTGGAGTGGGTTGCCATTCCCTTCTCCAGTGGATCTTCCCAACTCAGGGACTGAACTCAGGTCTCCTGCACTGCAGGCTGATTCTTTACCATCTGAGTCATCACAAGAAAGGATCTTCTTAATTTGCAAGTTAAACACATCTCCAGAGTGTAGAAGTCCAACTCTTTTTATGGAAGGGTGCTTGAACTCTCATTTCATAATGGTCCATCTTTACTAATACCAGTAACAGAGCATAGATGTCAGCCTTTAACACTGAAGAACCACTTGGCAAGTGAGAATGGAGTGAGCTTCTTATAAGTCATGTCACGCTGAGAACTGAGCTCCTGGTGACCACAGGATGGCAAGCCCCATCCTACCTCTGTCTATGAAATGGAACGAGTGTGAATTTTCTGGGCATGGAATGTGACCCCTGTTCTTTCCCTGCTCTCGACTCCCCTGCTTATGACAGGTGATGGTGAAGGGGAAGCATTCTCTTCCCCTTTGTTGTACCCCAAGGGAAGGAAACAGGAAGTGAAGGATAGCATTTATGGAATATCTCCAATCTCCCGAACCTGAAGAAGGTCTACATACTCAGCCAGGTAAGTTATATTTTCTCCTTTTTACTGAAGAGAGAACTGATGTTCAGGAACGTTGAGTAACTTGCCCAAGCTGAGCCAAAAGTTGCAGTGTCAAAATTCAAACCCAGTTGACACCCCTAAAGCCACAATTCTTCCCAGGGAAGGCACTCTGGTTCCTTTTTTTTTTTTTTTTTTAGCTTTTTTGGCCACACCTTGCGGCATGTGGGATCTTAGTTCCCTGACCAGGAATCAAACCTGTACCCCCTGCACTGGAAGACAAAATCTTAATCACTGAGCCACCAGGCAAGTCCTGGTTCTGATCACGCCTATCCTACTCAAGGTCCTGCGAAATCTCAGGAACAATGCTTCTTGATCCACACACCATGGCAGCCAGTCAGCAGCAGATCCCAGTGCCAGAAAGCGCCTTGGATGGGTCATGAAAATAAAAAGATTCTGCAGCAGCAGAGGCAGTAAAAGCTGTCACTGTGTTCACAGAGAGGGAGGTGGTTTGCCCTAATACCAGTTAACTCCTCTGGTTTTGGGCAGTCAGTGTTAACAGCTTTTTCATACCTGGAAACCATTACTAGGTCAATGTTCCAACGTCCCATTTCCTTTTAAGTTGCCACACGTGTTCCATTTACCATCCTTTTAATCATCCTCTTACTTTCCAACAGATACTCACCAGGTTCTCTTCAATTCCTGTGGAGTCTGTACTTTTCCACGGGATCCAGTTCTCTGGGGAGATTGGAAAAGTGCAGTGCGTCTTGGAAGAAGGAGGTCTTGATCAACATTTAGAAAGTGCTTGTCAGACGCACGCCACATCCTCTGCTGGGGCTTCACACCTCCCTCTCCTCGTTTCACTGAGGCCTCCTTTCCCTCCATTTCTTAACCTATCTCCCCCTACCATATCTCCTTCTTTCTATCCCTGTTCTATTTTTCTCTCGTCATTTTCTCTTTTCATCTTTCTCTCTTTCACTTTTTAAATTTGCCACAATCGTTTCTTCATCCTGCTCTTCCTCTTTTATCTGTTTAGGGGCCAGTTAGTTCAGTTTTGGGGCTTCCCAGGTGGCAAAGTGGTAAAGAATCTGCCTGCCAATACAGGGGACATGAGACTTGGGTTTAATCCCTGGGTTTGGAAGATCCTCTGGAGAAGAGAATGGCGACTCACTCCAGTATTCTTGCCTGGAGAGTCCCTGCAGACAGAGGAGCCTAGGGGGAACACACATAATAGCAGTTGGTTTTAAAAACACAGGTATTGATGTCACACAAACCTGGTTCAAAAGGTTTGAACAGTGTGACCCCCTTCCCTCAATCTTCCCACTGGTAGAGTATGTTTATCAATGGTATTCATGTCTAGATCTGAATATTACATGAGATAATCAGTGTAAATTCAATTCAGGGTTTTGGAAGGAAGTAGGACAAAGCCCCTACTTCTGTCCTGTCTGCTGTCCTGCTGTTGTGAATTTTACCCTTCTCTCTGCTCCTCTCCTAGCTGTTGTCTCTGCTCCTGGCTCAGAATCCAGCTCATCTCGTCCCCCTCACTGTGTTATGGGTTCCCTTTGGCTGACTTCTCTATTCGGAGTCCACCCTTATGTGGGAAGAATTAGACATCACGGAATACCGCACACAGACAAAGCGTTCAAGCACCTCAGTGACGTTCTGGTTCTAAATAATGGTGAGACCAACAATATTAAATACTTCTGGACCATTCTGAATTATCTGTAAAAAATGAGGAACTTAGAATCAAAGAATGGCCAGGTTGCCCTATGCCCGCAGGAACCAAATGTGTAACTGAGGAGTCTACCTCATAAGTAAGGGCCACACTTACTACCTGCCCAGATAACGAAGATAATGGTTTTCTTCTTTTTTTTTTTTTTTTCAGCTAAAGGTTTTAAAATTTGTGAGCAATGTTAACCACTGGCTCTCACTCCAGATTACTTTTTGGTGGACATAATTCTATTGTAAGAAGATCAGTGCAGGGCATAAACATCCTACAAAAACTTCAGACTCCATTCTCCTTTCCATAAAACGTAGGATCCACAGATAGACCCTGACTTGCATTGCTGCACATGGTGACCTCTGTAGCCATGTAACTTCATGCTCCACAAGTGCATTGTGTTTATTTCCAGGTTCTCTGTAGCCCACACACCTTCTGGGAGTTCTCAGCCCGACCTGCCATGTCCATGTCTCAGAGTTTTCTTGTCTTTATTTTCTCCGAGTCCTCGACTTCCCTCTGCCCTTGTCTTGGCTGAACGTCATCCTGTTAGCTTCTGATTTCTTGTCCAATTTGTGGAGACCATTTCCAATTCTGATCGCATCCCCCGAGGCTTTAGCCTCCACTTTAGATTCAGTCCCATCCATGAGCTTAATGAGTGTGCTGTTGCTGCATCCAGGTCATTGATGACAGTCTTAACTAGAAGTGGGCGCAGGGCTGGGCCCAGCACAAGACCTAGCTTTAATGTGTTTACTCGTCGAGAGACGTGTACGTGCAGGTGCTTTAATGGTGTTTAGAAAAGAGAAGCCTCTCTTCTCTTCAGAATCTGGGGTAGACTTTGTGACAGTTTTGGCAATTCAAGTCAGTAATTTGACCTTACAAGTCAAATGAAATAATCAAAATCATTGCTTAAAACATAACTTTCTTTCTAAAAAAAAAAAAAAAAAGTCTCGTTGTTTTGCATGTAGAAGTCAGTACCTAGTTTCACTTTTCTTCCCTGGGAATCAGTCATTCACTCCCTCTGCCCTGCTGAGGGGGCCTTGGGTAGGGAGGGCAAGGCCCTGGTTCCCAGTTCCATCTCTGCCATTCGGCACGTGACCTTGGGTGAATTACCTAACCTCTGCCAGCCTGGACTGTATCCTCATCAGTAAATGAGGGGCTCCCATCAGATGCCTGCAAATGAGCCTTCCTGTCTGAGAGGCTGTGATTCTCTCGTGATGAAGGGCCTAATTATTCTCAGTGGCAAATTGCTACACACATTCTTTGATTATAAACTTTTCCCATGACACGTATATATAATGCTACGACTCTGAATACATTTTAGAAGTAAAATGTAGACTAGTTCCAGCATCATCTGGAATTTATCTGCCAGAAATGCACGTTTATCCACTTACGTGTGCCTTCTCCGTGCATTCTCAAGTACTTGAATGCTAGGTATGTATGAGGTGTGTCCTGATGCTTGTCATTTCTTTGTGACATCACTGATAATCAACACAGGAGCCTCTTTCAGAATTCCCTCTTGAAGAAGGAGGAATCAGGCCCAGATTGGTTGATTGACTGTGTAAGGCAACAAAACTTGCTTGTGGCAAAGCTCAGGCTTGAACTTGGATTTCTAGGCTCTTTATATATATATTTCATCCTTACAACCGTCCTATGAGCAGTTACTATTATTGCATTTTAAAGATGAAGAAACTGAGGTATGAAGCAGTTAAGTAACTTAACCATAGATAAAAATTTATGAAGTTTCAAAGTCAGGATTTTTGACTCTGTCTTCTGTACTCTTTCCATTTGGCATGTTCCTTTTCAACATAACTTATTGTTCAAACTCAGTACAGTATCTGCATTAAAAGAAAATACCATCGATTATTTCAGCAATCAACTAAAATGCTTCCCTATGTTATAAAGGACCATCTCTCTTTTTCAATGATGAATGACCACTTAATTCAGCTGGTGGAGACAAAGTCATTCTGAATTTTCTTTCACTGTGGATATGTAGATTATTTTCAGATATTTGACTAAGTCTGGAAGCAATCATAATTTCTAAAAAATCAAATTCTTGGTACTAAGTTCATCACAGAAATAAACAATTTCCTCCTCTTTCTCCCCAGTCCCCCTTTCCTCCTCCTCCTTTTTTCATCCAGACCTTGATCTTTCTTTTCCACAGTTACCAGATTGGGCTCCAGGTAGGAGGAATGATGTCAACAGCCCCTTTCCCTGACCTTCCGTAACATTTCTACTCTCCTATTCACTGATTTCTCCTATTCACTTGAATTTTTCCTGCAAGGCAAGTTCTACACAAATAAATATTTAAACAGCAGGGAAAAGGTGGGAGACATCCATAGGCCTTGTTGTGGAATCCGGGAAGGAGTAAAAAGAAAGACATATATTTGAAAGGAATGATTAGAAGAAACCGGAAAGCATCATTTCGCCCCAGAAATTTGTGTTCTTCTAATCAGTCACCTTAAGACACTGAGAACTGTTTTTTTTAATTCCTCAGACAATGCTCACTAATAAACAAGGGAACAGCCTGCAGTGGCTGTTCTCCAGAACAAAAAACAAGAACACGAAACAGCAGCAAACCATAAGAGGTTAATGATTTGAAGCTCCTCTCTCTGGAATTACAAAAGAATAAGCCAAAGAAATACATGTAATGTTTCTAGTCCGAAGCTTATGAATAGAAGCTGCAGTCCATTCGCAAAGAGTCGGATATGACTGAGCAACTGAACAAGATTCTCCAAACATCTCAGTGTGCCTCCCAGACAGGAAGAAAGGAACTGATATTTTTTCATATGTTTTACATAGATTATCTCACTGGATCCTCACCATAACTGAATGTGGGGGTGGGGGGAGCAGACATTATTTCAGCAGATACACCCTAAGCTGACTCCTACTGAGTAACCTTGTATAATCTCCTCCCTGAGGGCTTGTTTCTAACCAGTAGAATATGGCAAAAAGTGGTAAGATGCTCCCTCCTTGGTTGCTGCTGCTATTGCTAAGTTGCGTCAGTCATGTCCGACTCTCTGCGACCCCATAGACAGAAGCCCATCAGGCTCCTCTGTCCCTGAGATTCTCCAGGCAAGAACACTGGAGTGGGTTGCCATTTCCTTCTCCAATGCATGAAAGTGAAAAGTGAAAGTGAAGTTGCTCAGTCGTACTGCAGCCTACCAGGCTCCTCCGTCCATGGGATTTCCCAGGCAAGAGTACTGGAGTGGGGTGCCATTGCCTTCTCCCTCTCCTTGGTTAGGTTATGTTAATGGTAAAGGTGATGTAACTGTTACTTTCATGACTATATTATGTTACATAAGATTTCTTCTTTACAGACTAGAGGGAGAGACTCTCCCACTGGCCTTGAAGAAGAAAACAGCATGCTGTCAACCTGCCTGTGGAGAGGACCATGCTGTTAGGGGCCTCTAGACCACATCCCGCAAGAATCTCAAGCCAAGCAGACACAAGCCAATGAAAACAAAAGTGTGAAAGTGTTAATTGCTCAGTCGTGTCTGACTCTTTGCGACTCCACGCACTGTAACCCACCAGGATCCTCAGTTCACAAAATTCTCCAGGCAAGAATACTGGAGTGGGTAGCCATTTCCTTCTCCAGAATATCTTCCCAACCCAGGATTGAACTCAGGTCTCTTGCACTGGGGGCAGATTCTTTACCATCTGAGCCACCAGGGAAGCCCGCAGGCAAATGAATCCTTCCAACAAAACAGAACAAGCTTGAATGGGATTCTTCCTCATTCAAACCTTCAGATGGGAACACAGCACAGCCAATATTGGGACTGCAGCCTTGTAAGACCCTCAGTTCAAGACCCAGTTAGAGACATCCCTGGACTCCTGATCTCCAAAAACTGAGATAATGAGTTTACCTCAACTAAAATCACCAGATTTGTGGGAATTTGTTCCACAGCAGTAGAAAACTACTATAATTCCTCTTTCTATTTCACAGAAGAGAAAAGCGAGCTCTGAAGACCTAAATATGCAAGCTTTTGAGAAATTAAGTGACTTTGGTCAAGGTTACAAAGCCAGTGAACAGCAGAACTCATATTTCAACTTAAGTCTCCATAAAACTAAAGGTCAAATGCTTTCCAATATAGCATGATGTCTTTCCACACTTTTCTTCTCATTCACTGGCACTGTTGATGAAATACCACATTTGGCCTATGATATGACCTCTGGCAGTTATGAACCTCTAGTGGATATGGTCTTGAAGGTTAAAACGAAAGACCTGAAGTATAATAGTGCGCTCCTTGCCTCCCTGGCCTTGATGTAGAAGAACGCTGCTTACTCTTCACCCTTGAGGGAGAGAAGGCCAAATGGGGAAGCTTAGAATGGAGGAGGCTGTCTGACTAGCCCCAGAGAGAGATGTTCTCACCCACTCAAAAGGGAATTAAGTAAATGTTCTCCAAAAAAGAATGGCTCTACCTAGGAAAAAAAGCTCTGAGAATCACAATAATGAGTTTCCCACTAGGAGTACCCCAGAGGCAGAAGCCTGGGGCTGATGAATAAGGTTCGGTCAATGCTGGGTAACAATGAATCCCGCAGCTTCACTTCAATAATGTTTGGCTTGGGTTGGATGAAAGGACGATGGCAGCAGGCTGACTTTGAGTTTGACAAGTCAAGGAGCATTGGTTCAGATATCTTAGGGGCTGTTTGTTTGATGTGGATTATAACAGCTGAAATTTCATTGGTTAGGCTTGGCTGGGCCTGTCTGCTGTTGGGCAGAGCTGGACTGTACTTTATATGTGCCTTGCTTAAATTACTGGAACTGTAATAAACTAAGTGTATCAAAATCTTGACATGCCAAATTACATGGGAGCATAGAGGGAGCAGCATAAATCTTAGCTCTCCCCAACCCATCATAATGCTCAGTTTCTATAGCACAGCTTCAGAAAGAGCTCAACAAACAGTTAAGAACCTATCCCATGCCAGGCCCAGGGCTGGCTACTGTGAGGCAAACAGGGGTAAGACACAGCCCTAACTACCCCGCCCAGAGTCTATAATCCAGTAAGATAGAGAAGGGTGTACATTAATAACTAAGCAGACTTCCCCATGGTTGGAACTGGTCATCTCTAGGGCAGGCAAGAACAAAGAGCACTGCCAACCTTAGCTCTAATGTAATCAATTAGGTAACACGAAGGCAACGGCACCCCACTCCAGTACTCTTGCCTGGAAAAGCCCATGGATGGAGGAGCCTGGTAGGCTGTAGTCTATGGGGTCGCTAAGAGTCGGACACGACTGAGCGACTTCACTTTCACTTTTCACTTTCATGCATTGGAGAAGGAAATGGCAACCCACTCCAGTGTTCTTGCCTGGAGAACCCCAGGGATGGCAGAGCCTGGTGGGCTGCCATCTATGGGGTCGCACAGAATCAGACACGACTAAAGTGACTTAGCAGTAGCAAGTCACTTGGAAGACCAGGTGTGTGTGTTAGTCACTTAAGCCATGTCCAACTCTTTGCGACCCCATGGAGCCCACCAGGCTCCTCTGTCTACGGAATTCTCCAGGCAAGCATACTGGAGTGGGTTGCCATTTCCTACTTCAGGGGATCTTCCCGACCTAGGGCTCGAACCTGGGTCTCCTGCATTGTGGGGAGATTCTGAGCAGCTGAGCACCCTGTATCTGAGCCACCGGAGAAGAGAAGACCAGGTAGCAGGTATGAAAGGTCTGAGGGACAGACTGTCATTTGCTATGATAATTCCTAGAATTTCAGATTCCCTCCCACTGTCTCGAAGAAAACAGCCTCTTCCTGGATGAAAGATCTTATTGCAGGGACCTCCTGTGATAGCAGGCAGGGTCTAGTTGAAAAGGGGTGTGAGATCAATGAACAATTCTGGACTTGATCATCTTCACTTTCCAAGAAAAAGGCGTGCATAGGTAGTGTTCAGTTAGAACTTCCGAAGGCAGATAACAAAGCCCTGACCTAGAGGATCTGATGACAGAGAAGGACTAAATTACATGCTAAATAAAAAACCTAAGAGGCACAGGAAACGTGGGAGCCTTAGGGCTGAATGTCCCTGTGAGTCCAGCATTCTCCTTTAACTTATTAGGATATTGGTTTTAACATAAATGCCTTGTGTGGTTGACTTCACAAGGGAGAGCAAAATAAGAGACGAAAAATCAATAATCTGGGGAGAGTAAGACAACAGACAGCCATACTAGCTTTCATTAAGCACTGGTTTGAAAAGTCCCCAGAAGGGGCTGTTGGGAAAATATTCTGAAAGAAGAGGCCCATCTTCCTCATCAGCTAAGCTGCCCTAGTCATTCAAACCTCTGGCCATTTGTTTTCTCACTTGTAAAATAAGGGGTTAGAGACATATTCTGAGTACCCATCTAGTTCTAATAGTCGAACGCTTACAAGCGGATGAGAACTATAGGATTAAGGATTCAAAAATTATGCATGTTATTATGGCCCTTCTTAGATAACCAGCAATTCCCTTCTGGGAGGCTTTCAAAGTTGCTCTCAGAGCATTCACCATGAGCCACGACTTGTGATAGAAGTTCTTCACTCTGGATTCTCCCAATTGATTCTTAAGAACTCCCGTTACAAATAAAGCAGAAATGGTCACCTCAGTCACCTTAAGAGTGAGGACTTCTTCAGCTACTTATCTAGAATTTCAACACCTTCCCTGTTACACTTCAAATGTCCTTCATTCACTTTATCTCTTTTGCATTTATCACTGTCTAACACACTGTATGGGCTTCCCCAATGGCTAGGTGGTAAAGAACCCGCCTGCAATGCAGGAGACATGGGTTTGATCCCGGGGTCTGGAAGATGCCCTGGAGGAGGAAATAGCAGTCTACTTGAGTATTCTTATTCTTGCCTGGAGAATCCCATGGACAGAAGAGCCTGGCCGGTTACAGTCCGAAGGGCTGGAAAGAGTCAGACATGACTGAGCGACTGAAAACAACAGCATACGGTATAATTTACTTAGCTCCATTGTTTTCTGTCACCCCATGTATAAAGGATACTCCATAAGAGCAGAGATATTTGTCTTTTGGGTTTGTGACCGAATCTTAGTGCTTGAGGACTATATAAGAGCCTGGTGCATCAGTTCAGTTCATTTCAGTCGCTCAGTAGTGTCCGACTCTGCGACTCCATGAATTGCAGCATACCAGGCCTCCCTGTCCATCACCAACTCCCGGAGTTCACCCAGACTCACGTCCATCGAGTCGGTGATGCCATCTAGCCATCTCATCCTCTGTTGTCCCCTTCTCCTCCTGCCCCCAATCCCTCCCGGCATCAGAGTCTTTTCCAATGAGTCAACTCTTCGCATGAGGTGGCCAAAGCACTGGAGCTTCAGCTTCAGCATCATTCCTTCCAAAGAACACCCAGGGCTGGTCTCCTTCAGAATGGACTGGTTGGATCTCCTTGCAGTCCAAGGGACTCTCAAGAGTCTTCTCCAACACCACAGTTCAAAAGCGTAAATTCTTTGGCGCTCAGCTTTCCTCACAGTCCAACTCTTACATCCATACATGACCACTGGAAAAACCATAGCCTTGACTAGTCGGACCTTTGTTGGCAACGTAATGTCTCTGCTTTTTAACATGCTATCTAGGTTGGCCATAACTTTCCTTCCAAGGAGTAAGCGTCTTTTAATTTCATGGCTGCAGTCACCATCTGCAGTGATTCTGGAGCCCT
Organism: Neotragus moschatus; assembly: GCA_006410615.1. NCBI lineage: Eukaryota > Metazoa > Chordata > Mammalia > Artiodactyla > Bovidae > Neotragus > Neotragus moschatus. The sequence continues at coordinate 570,469 of SJYA01000847.1, read as the reverse complement.
CAAATAATAAAGTCTGACACTGTTTCCACTGTTTCCCATATATTTCCCATGAAGTGATGGGACCGGAGCCTGATGCATAGTAGATACTTAATAAATTTTTTGAGTGAATAAATCAATGCAAAGAATGCCATTTAACCTAAAGCGTTTACATGGCCTTTTACTGTCTGCTCTTTTATCTACCAAATATTTCCATNCCTGTTACACTTCAAATGTCCTTCATTCACTTTATCTCTTTTGCATTTATCACTGTCTAACACACTGTATGGGCTTCCCCAATGGCTAGGTGGTAAAGAACCCGCCTGCAATGCAGGAGACATGGGTTTGATCCCGGGGTCTGGAAGATGCCCTGGAGGAGGAAATAGCAGTCTACTTGAGTATTCTTATTCTTGCCTGGAGAATCCCATGGACAGAAGAGCCTGGCCGGTTACAGTCCGAAGGGCTGGAAAGAGTCAGACATGACTGAGCGACTGAAAACAACAGCATACGGTATAATTTACTTAGCTCCATTGTTTTCTGTCACCCCATGTATAAAGGATACTCCATAAGAGCAGAGATATTTGTCTTTTGGGTTTGTGACCGAATCTTAGTGCTTGAGGACTATATAAGAGCCTGGTGCATCAGTTCAGTTCATTTCAGTCGCTCAGTAGTGTCCGACTCTGCGACTCCATGAATTGCAGCATACCAGGCCTCCCTGTCCATCACCAACTCCCGGAGTTCACCCAGACTCACGTCCATCGAGTCGGTGATGCCATCTAGCCATCTCATCCTCTGTTGTCCCCTTCTCCTCCTGCCCCCAATCCCTCCCGGCATCAGAGTCTTTTCCAATGAGTCAACTCTTCGCATGAGGTGGCCAAAGCACTGGAGCTTCAGCTTCAGCATCATTCCTTCCAAAGAACACCCAGGGCTGGTCTCCTTCAGAATGGACTGGTTGGATCTCCTTGCAGTCCAAGGGACTCTCAAGAGTCTTCTCCAACACCACAGTTCAAAAGCGTAAATTCTTTGGCGCTCAGCTTTCCTCACAGTCCAACTCTTACATCCATACATGACCACTGGAAAAACCATAGCCTTGACTAGTCGGACCTTTGTTGGCAACGTAATGTCTCTGCTTTTTAACATGCTATCTAGGTTGGCCATAACTTTCCTTCCAAGGAGTAAGCGTCTTTTAATTTCATGGCTGCAGTCACCATCTGCAGTGATTCTGGAGCCCTCAAATAATAAAGTCTGACACTGTTTCCACTGTTTCCCATATATTTCCCATGAAGTGATGGGACCGGAGCCTGATGCATAGTAGATACTTAATAAATTTTTTGAGTGAATAAATCAATGCAAAGAATGCCATTTAACCTAAAGCGTTTACATGGCCTTTTACTGTCTGCTCTTTTATCTACCAAATATTTCCATGAAGATGAGGTCATTCCACTCAATAAGGGGAAAGTCTATTTTGAAGCACATCCACCAGGGGCAGAGAAAAGGGAGTGAGAAAGAAAGCTGGAGCACACTGCTCATCTCAGAAACCTTGAACTACGCTGGCGTAGACCTCCTAACCCATGGTCGGGACAGGACCCAGGCCAGACTAACATGTGGAAGACAAGAGAGAGGGCAGCAAGACTGAATTCCTTGCAAGGAGAAAGGGCGATATGGATCCAGAGGTGCGCAAATGGACCCAGACAGCAACCAGGCAGAAGCAAAAGTCTTCAGCAGTGACTCTGTCCTCCGATAAAATGGGCCTTGCGATCAATCAAATTTGTCATCAACCATGTGTAGACAAGGGGGTCTCCAACATCTTTCCTGCAACCCAGTGGAGAGAGGAGCCTAAGAGGAAGTTTAATATCTTTTGAGGGAGAGACGGAAATGAGAGAAGGGGGGAAGAAAGCTATCTCAGGGCAGATTTTCTCAAGCAGCAGCAATGCTAGCTTTACATTCTCCAATGAGTCCAGCATATGATGGTGGCTCAGTGAATGCTAGTGAATTGGAGCACTGCTGTCGATTTTATAGGCATGAACAGAAATTTTGCGACTAAAATAAAGGCCCGCATAAAGTCCATCCATGTCACTGGGCTTTAGGATCTATTGCCAACTTTCCTCACTCTGACCCTAACTTGTTAATATGACTCTTTCCTACTTCCCTACCTTTCTCCTAACCATGCTTAAAGCTGTTCTACATCAGAAGTTGCTTCGAGTGCAAGGAGATGCTGTTAGTGCCCATGCAAACTCTTCAAGAGGTTCAGACAGACCCATGCTGCTCTGTGACATGATATTTGCATGATCCTGAGCTAGTTATTTAACCTCCTCAGATCTAGGCTTTCTCATCTGTAAAACACGGATAATATTTACCCAATGAGAAGTTGTGTGGATTAAGTGAGATCACGTAAGATCATTTAAAATCTCATTCATTTGTTCGTTTAACATTTAGCAAGCCTTTACTATGTTCTGGGCTGCATCACGTACTAAGGATACAGAGATTAAGGACTCAGTTCTTATTTGGCAGGAACTTGCAGTCAGGGGAAAGACACACCCAAGCAAGCACATCCGGAAAGACACATACCAGCAAGCACAGTACAGTGTGATAGGCATACGGATGAAGGTACATATCAGTTGGTTCCAGGACAAACATACTCAGTTTGTAATCTACCCGGCAAGAAAGTCAGGAAAAGCTCATCAGAGGGGGCAACTTCTGTACTGAATCCTGAGGAGTCATTAAGAGTTAGCCAAGTGACTGATTGAGATCTTTATCCAAAAATTAAGACCATCTGATTAGTTGGCCCAAGCTAAAGGAGATCAGTCCTGGGTGTTCATTGCAAGGACTGATGCTGAAGCTGAAACTCCAGTACTTTGGCCACCTGGTGTGAAGAGTTGACTCATTGGAAAAGACTCTGATGCTGGGAGGGATTGGGGGCAGGAGGAGAAGGGGACGACAGAGGATGAGATGGCTGGATGGCATCACTGACTCGATGGACATGTGTTTGAGTAAACTCCGGGAGTTGGTGATGGACAGGGAGGCCTGGCGTGCTGAGATTCATGGGGTCACAAAGCATCAGACACGACTGAGAAACTGAACTGAAATGACCTGAAAAAAAAAGAGATAGCCAAGTGGAAAAGTCCTGAGACAGGAAGAGGGAAGTTGGCCCTTCTAGACAAAGGGAAAAGCAGGTTAAGAGAGGGAGGCGAGAGTCTGGTAGATTCAGAGAACCATAATCATTTTCTTGTGGATAGAGCATTGGGTCTAAGGGGAGGAATGATGGAAAATGAGAATGAAGAGGCTGGCAGGAGTTTGGAGCCAGAACATGAGAATCAAAGCTTCTCAGAGGAGATCTGAGTTTTCATCTTGATGTCACTGGAGTGCTAGGGCAAAGTTTGAGTCAGGGAATACAGACGTGAATAATTTTATGTTTACGAGGATCCCTCTAACACTGTGTGAAGGTAGATTAGAATAGGACTGGATGAGAGTCAGGGAAAGGAGGTAAGTGCACTGACTCATGCAATAAATGACAAGAGAAGAAAGAAAGAGAAGCAGGCAGATACGAGAGGGATAGACAAGAAAGAGAAATAACTCAGAATGGTTCCCAGGTTTCCACCTTGACAACTGGATAGATGGTGGTGCCAGTGTTGACGTGAGAAGAGAGGAGGTGATGAGAGTTTTTGTTTTGGTGGGCTTGAGGTCTCTGTGGGATGTAAGATTAAAGGTGGGGATTTTCCTGGTGGTCCAGTGGTTAAGGCTTCGCCTGCCAATGGAGGGGGTATGGATTCGATCCCTGATCAGGGAGCGAAGATCCCACATATTTTGCGGCCAAAACACCAAAACATAAAACACCATAAAACATAAAAGAGAAGCAATATTGCAACAAATTCGATAAAGACTTTAAAAAAAAGTGGTCCATGCTAGGGAAAAAAAAAGATTAAAGATGGTTAGACACATAAGTCTAAGTCTGGGTTCGGGAGAAAAATCTGGGTATAGACATTTCTAAGTCCTCACTTGTAGACACAGCCTGTCCATAACGTCTGTGTAGATGAATCTGTGAGGGAAGGAGAGGATTAAGGACAGAACCTGGATGTACACAGTGAATATAGGGTGGCAAAGTGAGAACAGGAGTGAAAGGTAAGCCAGAACAGGAAGGAGACACAAACAGAGGAAGTCACAAGAACGAAAGAGGGGTCACAGAATCAGCTCGCAAAGAGAGCTCAGAAAGGAAACAAGTGGATTAGCTGGACTGAGAGCCAGGAAGTCACAGTGTCACTAGGGAAAGGCCATTACAACGGAGCACACTGTATAGTCTGACAAGTGTTGGAAGTGAGATAACTTCCATTCTGCTCATTGGGTATATACAGTGACAATATTGTGACTTTATCTTTGAAATAAGTTTATCTCTTAAAATTTTCTTTAATTAAAAATAATATTCTATGGTGTTAAGAATACAACGTGAGATCTACCCTCTTAATCTTTTGAAATGCACAACACAGCAGTACTGACCACAGGTACAATGTTGCACGGTGGATCTCTAAAACCTTTTCATCCTGCATTACATAAATCTTATGCTCATCGGTTAGCAGCACCTCATATGCCCTACCCCTTGGCCCCCAGCAACCACCATCCCCCTCTCTGCGTCTATGAATGCGGCTATTTTAGAGCCCTTACATAACTGGAATGATGCAATATCTGTCCTTCTGTGACAAAATAGTCACACTGTTGAGTACTGCAGATTTCCTTCTTTTTTAAGGGTTGAATAATATTCCGTTGTTTCAAATAAGTGTGTCTCCACCCAGTGGCAGCAGGTGAGTTCTGACTATGACCATTAACTGGTCACGTGCATTGTCTGTCGTTCCCCTTCTCTGCAGGATCGGTCTATGGTTCTTTTACCCAAAACTTTCTATCCATTGAGCCAGACTTGGGACTAGGTATCTGCTTTTGTCAAAAATGATCAAGAAGACAGCTGCACAATTTTGCTACTTCCTTCCTACATCCCCTACTCTCTGATGCTCAAAACACCAAGGGGCTACACCTGTGTTTCCAGCGCTTTCCCTCCAAGGTCCAGAAGCAGAGGAACACTGCACTGGTCACTAGGCTGCTGGGCAGCCCTCACTGCTTGAGTGGTTCAATGGGAACCCACAGATAAAAGGCGTGAGGGAAGAGGGAGGTGTTATTTCTGGAATTACCATGGTAAGAGGTGTAATGAGAAGCTCACTGCAGGGCTAGAGAGAGAGAAGGAGGAGGCGGCGGCCAGGAAAAGAAAAGCTTCCTTGGGTTCTTTACAGAGAAGTTGTAGGAAAATATTTGAAAATGTGTGAATGTTGAGAAATAAGTAGAAAACTGAAGAATGAAAGGCTTCAGTGCTGGTGAACTAATCCCACTTGCTTCTTTGTATGCGAAAAGGCCAAAGAGAGAATCTTGACATAAAGCACATCTTTCAAGAAATCTGTTGCTAACACTTTCCAGCTGGGGGTCTCTGCTTAAACTTTCAGACAATAGCCTTGCAGGGTGATGCCCATGGGAAGATGGACAAGGCAGCTTAGCACTGGCTCCCCCAAACCGCTTGCGGCCCATGAGTCAACTGATTCTGGTTCTGACAGTTTATTTTCATTTTTGCTGAGTTCCTGCAGACAATAAGTACTGACTGTGTTCTCTTCTGGAGCTGAAACTGCTAAGGGCTCTGGAGTTTAGTTTTGACCACCCTGCTGGTGTGTTTTGCTTTTCTGGGCTGGAACTGTCCTGAAACCTAAGGTTCTGGGATTCTTGTCCACTCGTTACCGTGGCAATTATAAGAAAGTGAGGCTAGGTCTGCCTCCAGTTCTGCAAAGCCTAGTCCAAGGCTTAAGAACAGGTCTTAGGTGAAGGATGACATTCTAGCCCAGGTTCTGATTATTTATCTGCAAATAAGAGAAACAGAAGCTTCTAACTGTCAGAGATAGCAGGAACAACGAGGAACAATATTTTGACCAAAGAAATGGAATTGGGATTGTCAGCCTTCTCTCTGAGTGTTGAAGAAATAAACAAGCAACTCCCTAAGTTGGGTCAGTTGTTTTACCTGCTTAATTGGACGACACTCTTTTCTGTAGTTGGAATATAATTGCTCTACAATGTTGTGTCAGTTTCTGATCTATGTTGTTATTCAGTCAGTAAGTTGTGTCTGATTCTTTGCAACCCCATGGACTGTAGCACACCAGGCTTCCCTGTCCTTCACTATTTCCTGAACTTTGCTCAAACTCATGTCCAATGAGTCGCTGATGCCATCCAACCATCTCATCTTCTGTTGCCCCCTTCTCCCCCTGCCCTCAATTTTTCCCAGCATCAGGGTCTTTTCCAGTGAGTCAGCTCTTTGCATCAGGTGGCCAAAGTACTGGCGCTTCAGCTTCAGCATCAGTCCTTCCAATGTGTGTATATATATCCTTTTCCTCTTGAGCCTCCCACCCCACCATCCCATCCCTCTAGCTTGTCGCAGAGCACCGAGCTGAGCTCCCCATGCTATATAGCAGTTTCCACTAGTGATCTACTTTATACACAGTAGTGTATACGTGTCAATGCTACCCTCTCAGTTCATCCCCACTCCCCCTGTGTCCCTAAGTCTGTTCTCTGTCTGCATCTCTATTCCTGCTCTTGAAATAGGCTCATCACTACCATTTTTCTACATTTCATATACTCTCAAGGATAGGCTAGAAATGAGGGGGGCGTCAGTTACATGAAACCAGCAGGCATAAGATAGCCAAGGTATTCAAAACCCACACAGTTCTTATCTCCCTCTGTACAAGCAAACGTGTGGGCCAAATACCTTCTTTTCTCAGACTTGCTCTCCTGATCGGACTTGGCCCAGAATAGAACCACTCAGCCCAACCAGCGACGATTATACTGAATGCCTGAGGCCAGAGCAAACATGCTGAGCACCTTCGGCAAACATGCAACATGAGGCTTGAATTTCAGAGCAGCGAGAACTGATGGGGAAGGAAACAGGCATCAGGACACTTAGAAGCTAGAGCATTAATCCATACTGCCTCCTGCCCCACCAATGGGCCATGAGTGGGACCAGATCTTTCCTTATGCTACATGTAATGGTGTGCGGTAGTCAGTACCATCTCTGGAGTCTGACTGCCTGGTTCAAATCCTGGCTCCTCCACCTATTAGCTGTGTGACCTTCAGAAAGCCACTATACCTCTCTGGGCCTCATGATTTTTTGATTTATTGCTCTGTCCCTAAATAATGCTCCATACCAATGCTGTGAAGACTACTATGAGTTAATATAAGTGATCTGCTTAGAACAGGGCCTGGGCTATGCTACTGACATAGTTAAGAAGTGATAGCTATTACTAACTGTTATCTGTTAGGCAGGGCTCTTGTCTCTTTCGAGACTCTTCTTTAGAAGAACTGGCACAAACTAGGGTTTTGACTTCCGAAGTCTTCTGATTTCTTCCCTTCATTTCCCCTGTTTTCTGTCCTGGGTGCAGTCTACACTATTCCTTACCCCTTTTGAGAAATGTCCACCCTTTCTAACTTCTCTTGTGGTGCCAACCCTTTTCCTCAGTTCTCTCTTGCTTTCTCCATCTTTCTGTCCATTTTCCCTCACTCTCCCTTCTCGGAGAACAAATCCAGCACACTGCAGGCACTAATTAAAAATTCATCCAGCCAGTGGAAAACCAGAGCTGCTGCTGCTGCTGCTGCTGAGTCGTGTCTGACTCTGTGCGACCCCAGAGACGGCAGCCCACCAGGCTCCCCCATCCCTGGGATTCTCCAGGCAAGAACACTGGAGTGGGTTGCCATTTCCTTCTCCAATGCATGAAAGTGAAAAGTGAAAGGGAAGTTGCAGTAAACCAGAGCAGTAACATACAATTTAGTCTCAGGATACAATAGTGACTTCAAAATATATAAAGGAAAAAAAAATACCCTGTAAGTTATTTCTAATATTGAAGGAAGGGATCTCAGAGAAAGAGATAAGTGATCACTTATCAAACAATATCCAGAAATACAAAATAAAGATAAGGAGAGAAGTTCCCAGTGGGTGGGTGTGCAACTGTGACACTTACATGTAAACAACACAGCCACCCATGCCTCTTCCATGAAGGAGACACACAATCAAACCTCATAGGGCAGGCCATCAGCGCTTTCCCCTGGGTGCTCAGGAGCCAGGTCCCAAAGAAGCCTGCCCCCCACCATCACTTTGTCAATTACTAAAAAGACCAGAGAAGCAGGGCAGTGGAAAAATTCAACCCCTCTTCCCAGTTCCCATCCCAGAAAGGTGGCTGTTGAGAAAGCCTATGGAACCAAGGACAGAGCTGCCCCACCTAGGAAATGAAGTTTTAAAAATAAGCAATTCTTACAACAAATTAATGAATAAATGGGTGCCATTAAAACCATGGCATAGTCAGAACACTGTGGAAAATCCAAGTATGTACTTGGAACCACAGACTGCCTGAACTAGAAGGGATCCTGGGGCTTCTTGCTTTATAGATACAGAAACTGAAGCCCGAGGACCTTAAGTGACTTGTCCAAGGCCATGCAGTGATGGAGGTGGAGCCAAGTCTGGACAGGCCAAGGGGATGGGCTTGCCTGTATCTGGGAATTTAGGGCCCACTGGGGCTGGGCACACTGCTTGAGGCAGACAGCAGCGAGGAGCCAGAGAAAGAAAGAAAGCAGGGCGGAGAGACTTCCCTGGTGGTCCAGTCAGTAGTTAAGAGTCCACCATGCAGTGCAGAGGACGCTGGTTCGATCCCTAGTTGGGGAACTAGGATCCCACAGGCCACAGGGCGACTAAACCCGCGTGTCACAACTAGAGCGCCCACATGCCGAACCTTCTGAAGCCCACGCACCGCAACTAGAGAGTCTATGAGTCACGACGGAATATCCTTTATGCTGCAACTAGGACCCAATGCAGCCAAATAAATAAATACTTTTTAAAAAAGAAAAGGGCAAGGGAAGAGATCAGGAACTTCCATGCCAGCAGACTGGTTTCAGAGATTCAGTGAGAGTTGAGGCCAGGATTGAAAAAGTAACGCAGCGAGGAAATGGAGCAACAAAACCCACCAGGCAAACCACTTGCTGTCCTGGAGCGAGTGGTTATTAAACACTGTCGTGGGGATTTGGGGATGTTCCAAGACTCGGCTCTAAAGGGCCAAATAGCTTTTTCATGTTCTGAAAACCACTGGAGCTCTCCTAGAAGAAGGGCCCAGGTGCTCATCTATTATTGAACATGTTTAAAAAGGCATTTAGGAAAGAGCACCAGGAGACAGATTGGCAACTACAGCGGCAGTCCCAGGAGGGCTGTGTTTGCTCAGAGGAGGAGCAGAGTTCGCGTTCAGTGATACAGGGAGAGCCAACACGGGCAGGTGCCCCGGCGTTCTCGGAGCACCTGTTGGTGTTCCCCTTCTAGCAGGTCACCTGGAAGTGAGAGGTACTGGAGGCAAACCCCGAAAAGGGCAGCCCCCCTGCTGATAACACACTCAGACCAATGAGCCATGGCCAAAATCTTGCCCCTTATGTGTCATGGCGGGCGCGGGGGTGTGGGAAGAGGAAGGGGTGCATTGATGGGAGAGAGATTTTGTAATGTATATCTACACACACGGATTCTAACTCATGAGATAATACCTAGCACCAAAAGTTACGTGATAAATAAATAGATGAATAGAGACGGTTAGATAGCATCACCAACTGCATAAGCAGACATGACAGAGGATAAGATGGTTAGATAGCATCACTGACTCAGCCGACACTAATTTGAACAAACTCTGGGAGACAGTGAAGGACAGGGAAGGCTGGTGTGCTGCAGTTCATAGGATCGCAAAGAGGTGGACAAGACTTAGTGACTGAACAACAACAACAATATGTAGATAATAGATCAATTAATGGCTTGATAAATATTTAATGATATATTTTCTATCATATTTTATTTCTTATATTTTAATGATATATGTTTACAGTATAGCATTCACAACATATTGTTAAAGGAAAGCATGGATTGCAAAACAGGATGTATAATATCTCAATTTTCTAAAAATACACACTTACATTTATAATCTGGAAGAGCATGGTGGGAAAAAGATTGGAATGATAGAACCCAATATATAAGTAGAAATTATCTCTGGGTGATAGAATTTGAAGTAAAGTTTATTTTTTTTCTTTATGCTTTTCTCTATTTTATGAACTTTTTCTCAGTGAACAACTGCTGTACTTTGGATCAGACATAAACAACGAATATCAGTACATAAAAGAGAGGTTTATTACTAAAAATGAAATGACATTCCTCTGGTTCTGAAAAAGAGATCCTCACAACTCTGTGTGCAATACATTTAAAACCACGGTTTCCTCCTCTGGGCTTTCACATAAGTATAGTCTTAAGTAGCCCAAGCAGTCATGGGGAGAATAAAAATATACATAGGGATTTGGGGGTCTCCTTAGTGGGTGCTACTATCATCACATTCTTCCCTACTTTATACCTGTGTGATATTCTCAACAGCATGCATTTCTTGAGGACAGAGTGTCTTGTTTACCTTTATTTCCTCTTAGCACTCGGTACAGAGTCCTTCGCAGAGAAGCCCTTCAGAATATGTTCGAAGAACTGAACTGAAGCCGCATGATAAAGGAAGCGGTAACTGAATACGGGAAGGAAGAGCAATGCCTTCTGGTGGACTTTGAGATTCTGCTCTCACACGAAAAGAAGAAATGCCGGTGTAGATCCAAGAAGAAAGGTTTGTTTATCTGAACTTTGCAGAGTAGAGGGAAATGCTGCCTACTCACCGTAGCTCTTTGGATATAGGAAATTCTGTTCTGAGATGGGAGCGTCTCTCACTTCTGGGGTGGGGTGGGGCAGGCGGCCCGGAAATCTACAATTCCTCGTCTCCAGGACAGAAAGAAGTCCCCTCCTTTACATCCTTATTTAGCACTTGCAGGAAGATCAAGATACCCCTGCCGATACCGCCATGATGAACCTGCCGTGCCTTACATCCTGAGAGCTCAGAATCTCATCTGAGTGTGGCTCTTTTCCTGCCTGGACAATCTCGACCTCTTTTTCCCCTGATTCTGCTGACTTTTCCTTTCTCTCTGCATTAGTTTAAGCAGACTAGCATAACGGGAGTCATCTTGCTCTCTCCCTACACTCAGACTCTGTTGCTCTGTCTTTAATCGCTATTGGGTTTCTGTTCTTAAGATGTGACATTTCCCCTACCTTCAATTCTGATTTCATGTTTCCTCTTCCACATTGCTTTCCTTTCATTTGCCCACTGCTTTCCTTCATTTTCTTGGTCTCCTGGCTGAGATTTCTCTCTGCAGAAGCCTTCTTTCTTTGCCAGGTACATGTCCTTGGATCACTCAAATTCCCCTTGAAAGCTCTTGTCTATGAAGCCTTTCCAGGATATTCATCTAGGTAGAATTATTTGTGACTTTGCCAAGAGAAAAGACAAATTCACACATGCCTAAAACTTTTAAAGACATTAGAAGTTTATATTTTTGTATTTCATTGTCTGACGAATAGAAAGCCCTTTAGACAGGTAGTGTCTTTTTGCCTTCTACAATTCTAAGGTGAATTTGAGGATTCAGTACAGTCCGGAACTATGGATGCGCTGTGGGGCTGATGTGTTTTTAATACAGCGCTGAGAATTCTCAGCTGCCCCCTAGGGACTACAAGGAGAATTGCAGCAAGCAATCAAAGGGTTGTGCCCTCTACATTTTTACCCAGTTCCTTAACCCTAATGTACCCATTTTCAAGCTGCATGTTTCAAATTTTAAGCAGGGACTGCATCTTTTCTGAACTCACTCCTGTTCTAGGAGTTGCAGACTCCAATGGATGCAGGAACTAGGCAGACTGTTAATACAGGGCTGGCCCCAGAGGGCTGCATTGAATTGATAGCATGTATTCCTGGGGTTTCCCAGGTGGCACTAGTGGTAAAGAACCCACCTGCCAATGCAGGAGACATAAGAGACATGGGTTCCATCCCTGGGTAGGAAAGATCCCCTGGAGGAGGGCAAGGCAACCCACTCCAGTATTCTTGCCTGGAGAATCTCATGGACAGAGGTGCCCGGCAGGCTACACTCCATAGGGTCACAAAGAGTCAGACATGACTGAAGCTGCTTAGCAAGGATGCATTCCATTCCAAGGAGGGTCCATCCCTCAGTCCCAGCAGAATGCGAGCCCAGGGTAGCCACTCTCCTGATTTTCTAGGAACCCACAAATCTGGAGTTTCAGGGTAATCTATAAAATTTTAAATGGTAAGCCAATTTAATCTTCAATGCAACACCCCAGGTCACGTAGAACATGTCTATGATCCATGTTTTACCCATCCTGTGATTTATTACCCTTCCTAAACATTCTCACCAAGTCCTTGTGTCATGACACACCGTCACCACAGGGTCAAATGGAGACACCTGATGGAGCCAAATAATTGACACAATAGCCCAAACAATGTCAGGTCCACTTGGAACAGTAGGTTAGGGTATGTGACTAGATGCAGTTCTTAGTAAACAAAGAGGGTTAACGCTTATCGACTCTTTGGAAAAATCAAGCATAAAAAGTGGAATGTTCATAGCCCAGTGTGTCAAAATTATAAAAATTCGTATCTCAATTCTCTAAAACTGAGTAGTCATGGGAAAAATGATAGATCAAATACTACCCACATTTTCTCTGTTGCTTGGAAGTATGTCTGGAGTCTCAACAAAGCAGCTGCTGCTGCTAAGTTGCTTCAGTCCTGTCCAACTCTGTGTAACCCCATGGACTGTGGCCCACCAGACTCCTCCATCCATGGGATTTTCCAGGCAAGAGTGCTAGAGTGGGGTGCCATTGCCTTCTCCGCAACAAAGCAGCTAGACAACATTTAAACGGGGGACATATGGGCATCATCTGAAAGGTTTTTACCTTAAGTTGCAGTTAAATTAATAACAGTCGTTGGGTATACTCCTTAGAAATTTATCTGACAACTTATTTAAAATAGTACATTTTTTTTGTTTTAATTTAAATTTATTTATTTTAATTGGAGGCTAATTACTTTACAATATTGTATTGGTTTTGCCATACATTAATATGAATCCACCACGGGCATACACATGTTCCCCATCCTGAACTTCCCTCCCTCCTCCCTCCCTGTACCATCCCTCTGGGTCATCCCAGTGCACCAGCCCCAGGCATCCTGTATCCTGCATCAAACCTGGACTGGTGATTAGTTTCTTATATATTATACATGGAAGGAACCTAGTGATTAGTTTCTTATATGATGTTATACATGGAAGGAACCTAGATGCCTAGATACATGGAAGGAACCAGACAAATGGACAAGAAAGCTGTGGTACATATACACAATGGAATATTACTCAGCCATTAAAAAGAATACTTTTGAATCAGTTCTAATGAGGTGGATGAAACTGGAGCCTATTATACAGAGTGAAGTAAGCCAGAAAGAAAAACACCAATACAGTATACTAATGGATATATATGAAATTTAGAAAGATGGAATTGATAACCCTATATGCGAGACAGCAAAAGAGACACAGCTGTATAGAATAGTCTTTTGGACTCTGTGGGAGAGGGAGAGGGTGGGATGATTTGGGAGAATGGCATTGAAAACAATACATTTTAAATAAGCCCCTTTGTGTATGCTGAGTCACTCAGTTGTGTCCAACTCTTTGTGGCCCCATGGACTGTAGCCTGCCAGGCTCCTCTGCTCATGAAATTTTTCAGGCAAAAGTACTGCAGTGGGGTGCCATTCCTTCCTCCAGAGGGACCTTCCCAACCCAGGGATCGAACCTGAATCTTCTGCATTGGCAGGCAGATTCTTTACCACTGAGTCTATCTGGGAAAACGCTTTGGGGGCTGGTATTTCTAAAAGCCCCTTGGTGGCTGGTGTCACGTGGTTGAGAGCCACTGTACCCAATCTTACTGCCTTAATGGCACTTGATATTATTTGAAGTGATGATAGTTACTTATTTGTAGATGTGTTTGTTGTCTTATCTCCTCACCAAGACATAAATTCATTGAGGGTGGGAAATTTATTAAACAGATCTTATTCAGTACTGTTTACCCCACACCTGGAATAGTACCTCGTACTTAGTAGGGCCTCAGGAGATATTTCCTGAATGAATAACCTCAGACAATCAGCCTAATATCCTGGAGTTCTGTATCAGCAACTGAAGACCATGGATAATTCAGAATCTCCTGGAGTGAGAGGTACAGGCCTTTAACTCTTTCCTGCCGGGCTTCTGGCTCTATGTTTAACTTTGTGGAGGGATAAAGATTCAGATTTATTTCAAAGTAAATGGCTGGAAAATAAAATGAGAACAGAGAACAGTGACAGTGGCAGTATTCAATATCCATTAAGTGGATATTTCTCCTTGCGAAAAGGCAACATCTGTGGTAAGCTACCCCTGCGTTTTATAGGTCAAAACTCAGATTTTTGGAGTCTCATCCCTGGAGCTTCAGAGATAGGACCTGAGAACTTTATTTCAAGTAAGTTCCCTGGTGATGCTGCTGCCGCTGACTGGGGGACCACACTTTTAGAACCACTGGTATGAACTGTAAGACACTAATCATGCGTCAACTGTTACTATCATTCACTCTCCACTTCACCGCCATCCCCTTTACAGTCAGCCCTGACTGGGACTTATCTTCGAACATAAACCGCCATCCCCTTTACAGTCAGCCCTGACTGGGACTTATCTTCGAACATAAACCACCATCCCCTGTGGGAGGAATTCCTTTCACACTTGTGGGTCAACCTACCTGCCGCACAGTAAGTGAAAGTGAGGTCGCTCAGTCGTGTCGGACTCTTTGCAACCCCAGGGACTGTAGCCTACTAGGCTCCTCTGTCCATGGGATTCTCCAGGCAATAGTACTGGAGTGGATTGCCATTCCCTTCTCCAGGGGATCTTCCCGACCCGGGGGCTGAACCCGGGTCTTCCGCACTGTAGACAGACGGTTTACCGTCTGAGCCAACCGGAAGCCATAAAGGAGAGACTGGCTGTTCTTTATGATCAACCACAAGGCGGTGGTTTATTACAATGAAACAAAAGCCAAGGAGACCACATGGCACAAGGACACATTATATATGAGGCTTCAGGAGCAGTCACAACTGCCTAATGTGGTTTGGTGGTTATTTAACGGTTGCTGAGAACCACCAGATCCTAAATCGAAGCTGAACATGTTTCCAATCCCCGCTATGAGGGCAATGAGCCCAGCACGGACTGCTGTGCTGTGTTGCAGACTTTTACTACTCTTTTATTATTAATGAGACTCAATTTTTAAAAATCCCTGTATAAAACGTTGTTCAAGAATGAAGGAAGAAGCGTATTCATCGCCAGTTTATCATCATGTGTGTCAAAGATTCTGTGTTGTTTCCTAGCTACATCCTTTCAGCAGCTAAGGCCCAAATCCAGCATGTTCTCATGTGTGCCCGTGGATCATTTTTCTTCATTTTCTTGTTTTCGAGAACCCAATTTCAGTTGTATTAAAACTGGTTCAACATATGTTCAATTATACTTCAAAGACAAACTCATATGAAAGAGCTTAGATGTGTGGCTACCAAAGGTGGAGGGTGCGGGTAGGTGAGACTGGATGAAAGCAGTCAAAAGGTATGAACTGCTAAGTGTAAGGCAAATAAATCCTTCTAGATAGCATATTCAAAAGCCGAGATATTACTTTGCCGACTAAGGTCCGTCTAGTCAAGGCTATGGTTTTTCCAGTGGTCATGTATGGCTGTGAGAGTTGGACTGTGAAGAAGGCTGAGCGCCGAAGAATTGATGCTTTTGAACTGTGGTGCTGGAGAAGACTCTTGAGAGTCCCTTGGACTGCAAGGAGATCCAACCAGTCCATTCTGAAGGAGATCAGCCCTGGGATTTCTTTGGAAGGAATGATGCTAAAGCTGAAGCGCCAGTCCTTTGGCCACCTCATGCGAAGTTGACTCATTGGAAAAGACTCTGATGCCGGGAGGGATTGGGGGCAGGAGGAGAAGGGGATGACAGAGGATGAGATGGCTGGATGGCATCACTGACTCGATGGGCATGAGCCTGAGTGAACTCCGGGAGTTGGTGATGGACAGGGAGGCCTGGCATGCTGTGATTCATGGGGTCGCAAGGAGTCGGACATGACTGAGCGACTGAACTGAACTGAGGGATGTAGTGTACAACATGATAAATATAACTAATACTACTATAGGATATATATGAAAATTGTTCAGAGATGAAATCCTAAGAGTTCTCATTAGCAGAAGGACTTTTTTTTTTCTTATTTCTTTAATGCTGAGTCTATGCAAGATGATGGATGTTCACCAAACTTATTATGATCATCATTTCATGATGTATGGAAATCAAATCACCTTACACTCACACAGGGCTGTCAATTTTATCTCAATAAAATGAGAAGAAAAAACATGTTCAAGTAAAGAACAGTGAACACTCGCACAGTGCCTGCACCTGATACTGTGCTAAGAATTTTAAATGAATTCAAGTTTGTTTGATCCTTACAGCAACAGTTTGAGGTAGGTGCTACCATGCTTCCCATTTTATAGATGAGGAAAGGGATGAGAAAGCTGAAGCAACATTTATTTACACTGCTTTGTATGATTCACTGTTTTAGGCAGGGGGGGAGCAAGATATGATGCCTCTCAGCTTTTTACTATGCCCCAAAGGACAAGTTCAAGAATCCAAGGTTAAGGAGAAAGCATAAGACAAGACATGCAGCCATAAAAGTACAGGAGGTGGGGAGAAGGTGCTGTGAGGAGGAAAGAGGGTGCAAAGGGCAGGCAGTCCTGACTCTGTGATTTGGGAGCCAGAGGTCAGTAACACCACTTGCCTTCTGGAAGCATGTTCCAAATTTCACTCAAGAACTGCTCTTCCAATTTTTGTAACATATGTGCACCATTTCCACTATTTTTAATTTAACATATGAAATAACCTTCTTTAAAAAAATATACTTATTAAAAAATTCATATCATTACTGTGAATGCAAGACAAGTGTTACTTGCCAAAGATAGAAGATAACTATAAAAATAAATAGGACTTCCCTGGTAGTCTAGAGGTTAAGAATCCTGCCAATACAGGATACTGTACTGGGACTGGGGGCTGGGGTTTGATCTCTGGTCTGAGCAGACCCCACGTGCCTCAGGGCAACTAAGCCCGCACCAGAACTACTGAAGCCCTTAGGCCCTGGAGCTTGTGCTCCGCAACAAGAGAGGCCACTGCAAAGAGAAACTCTCTCATCACAACTGGAGTAGCCTCTGCTTGCCAAAACTAGAGAAAGCAGACGCACAGCAACGAAGACCTGGCACAGCCAAAAACAAATTTAAAAACTTTTAAGTAGATTATTTAAATGAAAGAATGCTCATTCTTCTTATGTACCACAGTGAAACTCAAAATCACACTTCGGGAAACACTGAAGTGGCCATGATGAGTCACAGATCAGTGGTCTCAGCTATCAAATTTGGCTTCTACTTTCTCTTTTATATATTTGTACATACTTTTCTCAATGGGTCTTTAGCTAGCTCTACATAAGATCCCCAAACTCCTCTCTCTTAGCTAGTTGAACTCATAAAATATTTGGTTGATTCTGTTTTATAGAAAACAAAGTTAAAATTTCATGTCACTCTCCTGCTAAGATTTGAGGACCGTTTTGTAGGTCAGCTATTTTAAATTCTCCTTGGTGGTTCAACATTTCTCTGCACCTCCAGCAGGTGTTTGATCAATGGGGCTGCATGGCCACGGTGCCACTGCCACGGTGGCTGCATTTTAGAAGAGCTTTCAATTGCAGAAGTGAGCTCTTTGCTACAAAATCTCCCCTATGCCCTCAGAACCTAGACAGCTGCCTCTGTAGATAGCTGTGGCCTTTGCTATTGGGAGAAAGGTGTTCTGTCTTCACAGTTTGAAGAGATAGGTTATTGTTCTGACTGAAAAAAAAAAGACAATATGGATGCGTGTATTCATGATGTATTTTTAGGTGTGTGTGTGTCTGTAATGTGTGCATGGGTGCTAAGTTGCTTCAGTTGTGTCCAACTCTTTTCGACCCTATGGACCGTAGTCCACCAGGCTCCTCCGTCCATGGGATTCTCCAGGCAAGAATACTGGAGTGGGTTGCCACTTCCTACTCCAGGGGATCTTCCCGACCCAGGGATCAAACCCACGTCTCTTACATCACCAGCACTGGCAGGTGGGTTCTTTATCACCACCTGCCACCTGAGAAGGTGGTGCCTATAATAATAGCAAAAAGGTATAAGGATGCAAGGATGCAGAAAAGCTTTTCTGTTTTTGCTCTTTCTATCTTTCCTGCCTCTCTCCCTTCTTCCACTCCTCCCCCCTTACTTTCTCATTTCCTGTTCCTCTCAGGAAAATATTACCCTGAAACAGCCAGTCACATTTTGAGCTAACCTCTCCCTCCTCCCAGTACAGGATCATTTGTGAACACTTCGCTTAAACACTCTCATGTGATAGGGCTCACATGTATCCGTGGTGTGGTCTGTCCTCTGGTCTACAGAAGAATTCCCATTGGTATTGCGACACTTTGACCCCATTAGTCTAGTTACAGTCTGTATATCAAGGCAAAAAGCAGATTGAACTTAAATGGAGCCCGATGTAAGTATCTACACTCAGCACCGCCATTCCTGAAGTGTGTGAATTTGGCAAGTCAGACAACTTTTCTGAGCCTCAGTTTATGTAACTGCACAAGTCTATCCCAAAGTTTTCACTGGAATCAAAATTAGATCCTATATGATAAAACTCTTCGTAAACCACATGGCTCTTCAAGGGCCATATAAATGTCAGATGTGCTAGAGGCCAAATCTTCCTAAGATCCTTTGATCTCAGGCTACCGTGTTCTAGAAACTATACATCTTCCTCAGACCCTATAGGGAGAACAGATGTTTTTCACTGTTCTATGAAGAGAATGTTGAGGTGGCTTAAACATCCAGCAGAAATTCTAACTAAGAGGTAGGTAGTATTCAAATTCTTCACCAGCAAGTTTCCCTCCTTATAGGATGAGTGAAAAAAAAAAGGTATGTTTTATTACGAGAAGAGCCAAAGTTGATGATCTTAGAAGACATCACACTTCAAACTCTCAGACTAGAAAAATAGGAAAGGAGATCTAGTGGCTGCTGCTGCTGCTCAGTCGCTTCAGTCGTGTCCGATTGTGCGATCCCACAGACAGAAGCCCACCAGGCTCCCCTGTCCCTGATCTAGTGGATTCTGGCGTAAAAGGAGAATATGGTGCACTTGGAACGCACAGCAGAGGAGACTGGTCCTCTTCCCTGTGGGGTCTATCACTCTCTGCCCAACAACTGCCTTCTACTTCTGCTCTTCTCCTTGCTTTGCCTCCCCAAGACCACGCTTTCATTCCCATCATTCCCCTGGTGCTTTAAGTTGAAACCTTCAGAACACTTAGCTGATAGAACTAAGACCTGGAATGCTTGTAGAAACAGCAATTGGCAGCCTTTATGGGCAGGAGAGAACAGCTGGGTCACCTGATCACAGAGAGGGAGAGTGGGTAGAAAGTGTGAGAGCCCCCCCTCCCCCAACTCACTCTCCAAATAAACTGAAATGTTCACCAAATTGTGGACAGAAATCATTGTAATAGAGAAAGAAAAATCATACCAAATAATCTGACTTTTGTACCTGTTGTCGGATGTTTGTAATTCATGTTTTTTATTAATAGCTTTAATTCTTAAAGGTAGAAGTGAAGTGGCTCAGTCATGTCTGGCTCATTGCGACCCCATGGACTGTAGCCTACCAGGTTCCCTGTCCATGGAATTTTCCAGGCAAGAATACTGGAGTGGGTTGCCATTTCCTTCTCCAGGGGAATCTTCCTGACCCAGGGATGGAACCCAGGTCTCCTGCATTACAGGCAGATGCTTTACTGTCTGAGCCGCCAGGGAAGCCTTTATTTTCTTAGACTTCCCTTTAAATTTTTGTACTAGGGGCCAATCAGGAGACTTAACAAGCCAAGGTCAGTTGCTTCCCTTTCTGTACACACAAATTGCTTTACCCTGGTCTCAGCAAACTCTCAGAAATAGGTGTTGTGGATAGAGACACTGTGTGTGAACTTGCACAAACCCATCAGCGCTACAGGAAGAACTAAAAGCAGAAGATCTCCTGGTGGTAGATCAACAAAGGAATGCTTGTATATGAAGGACATTCAGATATTATAGCTTTAATGACAAACCTCAGGAAAAGGTAATAGGCTATTAATGTATGCACAAAGTAGCCAGTTGAATAGAAAATACATCAAGGTACAAAAGGAATGGTTTCTGCCATGATGGCCTCTGACAGTCTTGAGGCACATCAGCCTGTGCCTCTGAGAATCAGCCAGGTGCTGCCCCCACTGGTGAAAAAAGGGATTGTTCTCCCGTCTTTCTGGGTCACTTGGGGCACAGAGAATGGAAATAGCACTAGAAATGATGTCACAACAAGCATGAGCCCTATTAGCGCCTTGGGAACATGTGCCTGAATTTTGAAGGCCTCTAACTTGCAAGGAAATGGTCCTAGCATGATGAAAAATGCAGACACAAACCACATGACCAACCCCATCCTTTGTGTGTTATAACTGACAAAGACGATAAATATTCTTATCAGCGAAATTAGAGGATCAGATGATCAGAAAGAGAAAACGCTCTGAGATTCCCAGCAGACCAGGAACCACCAAGGAGAGACACATACCCACCACATATGTGTCTTCTCTCCTGTTACTGAATTAATACAACCCAAGGTTCTCAGGTTAAGGGATGTCATTTTGAATGTTTAGGGTCATTATACAAAAGCAAAAATGTGACCAAACCTTGTCACCTTGGACATCAATCTTACGGCATTGAAGCTGGATTATCGAAAACTCTGAAATTATTCTGAGTACCAGTCTCTACTGAATACATATGTGAATGCTTAATCATGGGAGGTTAGTTTAAAGAAGTATGATACAGGGCCTTCCCTGTATCCACTTCCCTGTATTCCCTGGTGGTCCACTGGTGAAGACTGTGATTCCACTGCAGAGGGCATGGATTAGATCCCTGTTTGGCTAACTAAGAACACACATGCCGTGTGATGCAGCCAAAAAAAAAAAAAAAAAAAAATAGTACAATACATCTTTACAATGGGATATGAGGCAGTCATTAAGCTTCATGCTTTCAGATAACATTAATAAAATAAGAATATGGCCACAATATCATAGTGAGAGAAAGAAGATTGCAAACTGTTCATACATTGTGTTTCCAATTCTATTGTATCACACTGTATTGTATTATAATATACACAGAAAAAAGCATCAGATAAGAAACAGAAGAAATGTGAATGCTAGTTCTTTGTAGGTATGGAAATGGGTAAATTTTATTTTGTCCCCTAAATATATTTAATAAGCAAATAAGAAAATTACAAATGTTATAATAAGAAAACCATAGTGTTTTTAACTTGTCTATCAACACAAGAGTCTTGTAACCCCCCTACACCACTACTACTGAAAAAACATCATAAGCCAGAATTAGAGAGATGGTTCAGAGACTCAGGAGCCAACCAGAGACAACTGTCATGAAATAAAAATCTCAATAAAATGTAAACAAGGTGGATGAAAGCCATCTTTCAGCTTTGGGGACGCTTTTCCTCTTTACTGAGTTTCCTTAAGTCAAGGTCAAGCCAGCACTTCTGTCTCCAAGCTCCGTCCAGCTTTTCTCAAACCCATAAGCGGGTATAGGTTTCAAAAGCAAAGTCAACCAAGGTTATCTTGGTCTTTTATCCTTTTCATTCAGTAGCTGATGCCAGCACATGAAGACAACCAGCCTTTCTGAAATGACATTTCTGAAGTCTATTCCCCCAATACATCCTGCTCTGCTCTTCAAATTATTTTATAAACGTACATGGGGCAGCAGCTTGACTTTGTGGACTAACGGCTGTGGAGACTTTGAGGGCTAAGCGCACAACTCCCCACCCCACAAGTCTCTTTCTGGAACCTCAGAAAAGGGTGTAGACAAAAAGCCACATGGGCCGTGGCTCTTGGAGCTGAGGGAACCACATCCCTTGGATGGGAGAGTCTGTGATTATCAACAACTTGGAAAGACAACCAAAAGCATGCAACCCAGAGGCCATGTCTATAAGCCAGGGTCATATAGATGCATGGTCTTTACTAACCAGGCACCATGAAAGGCCACCCAAACATTAGACAGTAGATTTAAAAATCACTTTAGGTTATAGAAATTTCATGTCACAATCAACAACCTTCTCCTTGAAGTACTCTTATTTTTGTTTTCCCCAGCAACTAGGAAAATGACAAGACTAATTTGTTGGGAGCAGTGCTAGGCTCATAGTAGGTGCTCAATTATTATGTATAAGAAGGAAGGGAAGACTCAAAACCCTCAACGCCTTGGAGGCCACGCCTTGCTGCAGAGCTGGACTGCTCCCTAAGAAATACCCCAGATTTTAGATTCTTCCAAAGTGAGCCCCTGGTGCAGTTAACAGTTCTGGCACTATACACTTCTCTTTACGAAGAAATTCTCCTGGGAGCTAGTTGAGATCCTTTCTGCTGGATCTTAAGCCCACTTACTCTGGTTCTGTCTAGGAGAAGAGACAGTGAACAGCTGATGGCAACACTTGGTCCGATCATCCTCCATAGATTTAAAGAAAGTCCTCACCTCCTTGCTCTCCTCCTTTCCCTCCGTGACCCCAATTCCCACAGCCTTTCTCCATGGAGTCTGTTTCTTAATCCCTTAATCCAATGATGCCTATTAGGACGCAGTTCAAAGTCAGCGGAAAGAACATGTTGTTAAGCGGTGGTATCGGGAGATGCAGAACAAACACTCCGACATGGGAAGGAGTTCATATTTCACTCCTCAGATGCCTTCTGTGAGCCTGCAAAGTGTGTGGATGGCACGTGGCTCCTCCCCTGGGATGGGAGGTGGAGTGAAGTGGGGGCAGGTGTGTTCCAGCCATCATCAAGTATTTCCTGGCCTGCTAAGCACTGTCTAAGGCAGGGTACAGACATCTAGTGGAAAACCAAACAGATGTGGTTCCTGTGTTTGTGAGCAGCCCGTTAGCCTGTCCATGATGTGTGTGTGTGTGAGAGAGCCCACGCAAGCACACACGCATGCTTGGGAGATGGAGAGGCTGTTTTATGTCAAGAGTCAATGGCTTTTGAGTGGAATCTGTCATGGCAGTGATTGACCTTTCTCATATCACCACCAAACTGACCATCCTGGAAGGCGATTTTGCTAGTCCTCAAGGGATTCCCCAGTGGTCAGCAGTAAAAGAATCCACTTGAAATGCAAGAGGTGCGGGTTTGATCCCTGGGTTGGGAAGATCCCCTGGAGAAGGAGATGGCAACCCACTCCAGTATTCTTGACTGGGAAATCCCACAGACAGAGGAGCCTGGCAGGTTACAGTCCATGGGGTCGCGAAGAGTTGGACACGACTGAGCGACTAAACAACAGCAGGTACCAGTATGACAGAGCATCCACAGCCTGGAGTTAGGCTGTCTCCTGGATACGGGGTGACCAGAAGCATCCTTTAACCTGACTCATTCATCTCAGGCTCCAAATGCCAGCGGCGCCTTCTGTTTTATGATGTTGCTGCTGCAGCAGTCTTGGGAATCATCTTTCTACTAGTTTGGCTACCCTTCCTCTCTCTTACTGATCCAGACGTTAATTCACAAGTAAGACTACTGACCCAGCATTTCCAACCAACCACTTTCTCCTGGAGTCCTTCTTTCACTGGTGAATGTGGCTCTAATCTGTTAGGACTGCCAGCCTAAAATGATATCTGGGGATTGGGGAGCCCAAAGAATGACCTGGACAAACAGAATGCTGTACTCTATACAAGAAGGAGCATTTTCTGGTGGATGGAAGCAGGGAAGAGGGAGTGGGCTTGTAAAACACACGTCTGGTGTTTTTGGGAGAAAGGATAGTGGAGGTGAAAACCATATGTATCCTCGCAGTTCTGACCTAGACAGTCCCTTTAAGGTCTGTTTATATTTTACAGCTTGAAAATGCACCATCATCATTTCTTGAAGTCATTGCTCAGAACACACCCCCACTGCATTTCATTTTTATTATCCCCATTTTAGGAACGATTAAATGGAAGCGGGGAGCCGCAGCAATGAAGCAAATCATGAGAGGCTCAGATACAGACAGAAGCCCGAATGCTTGTTGGAGCTGCCTCTCTGTGCCAGACTATTTTTAATGCAAGTTTCTGCATCTGCCCCCCTCTTAGAGAGACTTAGAAATGAACGCTTCTGCACACAAATATTTTTCTACCATCCCCTATCCTTTCCAACTCACCAGGCTATGTCTGTGTGTATGTGTAGTCCTCTTTAAATGTTCCTCACATTTCTACCTACCAGAGATATGTACTTGGCTTTCTGTGATTATAATTCTGATCCAGAGATCTCTGCTATTCCAGCTCCCTGCCTCCAGGCCTCCTTAATGGCTACTTATATAGGATCCCATTAAAGGGTCACCAAAGCATGTACCCTTTGTTTAAAAAGAAAAAAGGAGGTTGAGAAAATGTAGAAACTTTGTATATGCTTGGCGTGTTTTCAGAGCAAATACGGGACAGTGGGAACAACAACTGCTCTGAGGAGCGGTCTGGGGAACCAAGGCTCATAGATGATAAAAGGACATTCTTTTCACTGAATGTTCTTTTGCATCATTTGACTTTTTATCATGTGCAGATAGTATCTTAAAAAAGAGGGTGTATCCACCTTAGTATCCACAAAGAGGGTGGAGACTACCAATTGATATTCGTAAAATAGTGGCTATGTTTCAGCCACCATTAACTAGTTTTACTATCATCTCCTTTAGAGTTGGTTACTGTAAAATCCCCTTTAATCTGTATAATAGCCTTAGGCAAAGCCCTATATTACAGAAGGAAAATAGACTCAGGTAATATCAGTGGCTCGGCTAACACAGCTGATAAAAAAAAACCCAAAAACTAGTGTGGATCATTGAACTGGGCTCTCTCCCATTTCCAAAACCAAGCTCAGTTCTCTAGACCATCCTGCCTTCACTTTGAGTCTTTCAGAAGGAACCGAATTTATAAGGCAGTGGCTTTGTAAAAACCTGAAGGGATCCTGTGAAATCCTATCATGGGGTTCACACTGACAACTTAATGAATCTTCCTCCACTCAAGGGGTCTTGTTGAGCACTGCTTGGGCATGCCTGTCTGGAGATGAGGCCTCCCCAAAGGTCCCCTGAGTCCCTCGCTGGTCCTTAGGGGCACTCACCCCAAAGGCAGGGATGTATCTGCTCTTGCGAGCTGTTCAGTAAACCTCTCCATCTGCACAGGAGAGTCTGAGGTAGAAGTGAATGGCTAGTCACTACTCCAACCCCTCTAAGCATACAGATTCTTCATTTATTGAACAATGGTCTCTGGAGTAAGCCAAGCACCCTTCTTAAGTGCTGGAATTACTGAAGTGAAAGAGGCCCTTGCCCCATGCAACATCCCTCCTGGTGTGAGAAAACAGGTAGTAAACAGGCAGACAAATAAGCAAAACATCAGATAACAAGTATACTGAAGAAATAAACATAAACCTGACTGCGTGGCTGCTCCAGTTCGGGTCATGATATTTACCCACGTGACAAGAATGACCTGGGAGCTACTGTCCTTAAAAACAAAGTCTTATTCTGTATGCTCCAGCTCTCACCCGACTTCCACGCCAAGGTCCTATTTCTTTACAGCACGAATTTGTAATCTCAGGAGTTAGAGCTGAGAAGGACCCACTGTTCATGCCACCATTCTAGACGTGAGGAAAGAAAGGCCTTAGACAAGTGGAAGGAGCAGATCACACAATGAGTTAGGCATGTCACTAGAAGCTGACAGCGCCGTCCCTTAGCCCATGTTTCTTCCGCAAGTTGAGACTCACCCCTCGACTATCTCCCCAGCGAGCAGCTTTTCACTGTAGAATCTTCACTCTAAGGCCTGCCTCTCTGAGCTCCAAATCTTCCCAGGACCACTGGGAACCATCTAGAACACTATTAGGAATCCTGGGGATGCAGAAGGGTTCTGGGGGCCAGGATGATGATGGAAGAAAAGGATGTTCGATTTCACCATGCCCCAGACATGCCTTTGACCTGAGCCTGGCTGCCCCTCCCTGCCCACAGGGGTGGCCAAGTTTGGGAGCCACGAGGCTCATAAAGCCAAAAAATACTGACTTCTCTCTGCAGCAGCGTTCTCTGATGTAACCAAACCGAACAGAAATATTCTATTCTATTTAGTATGATCCCAGTCCCCCTAAAATGCTTTATCAAAAGATTACCCACAGAATTTCTTTAAATAACAAGCTCCCTTAGCACACTTAAAATACGATCTATGAAAACTCAATCTACATAAAGATTTTATCTCCTCTTGCCAAAAAAAAAAAAAAAAAAAAACCAGCTATTGTACCAAGGGCAACAACATAAACTTGGATTCTTAATGATGGATTTTAGACCATTATGTAATGGTTCTCAGTTGTTCGACACATTTATTGAGCCGTGTGACATGCTCCTTCAGGTTCCCATGAGGACACGACACTATGAAGACACAGCCTCTGCCCTGCAGAAGCATCACACACACAGCTCTGACACAGGCCGCTGTCACGAGTGCTGCTGACAGGGGTGCGGACCAATGCTACAGGGGATATGGGAGCGAAAAGTGAAATCCCAGTCAAAGATCAGGCAAGGAAAAAGCAGCATCTTAATTGGTTTCAAAGGATGATTATGATTTGTATAATTGGACCATTCGTTCCAGGAAAAAGGAAACATCATGACACGCTGTACAGGGAGCAGACGTACGGGGCACCTTTTCAGAACAGCGACGGACCCAGTGCTGCTTGATGGTGATACAGGCCGTACCGAGGAAGAGAAGACGGTGTTGGAAAACCGACTGACGCCTTGAATGCAAGAAGAGATAAAGTTTGGGCCCAATTCACAAACCAAAGGAGCTTGGAGGAGGTTTGGAGCAGAGAAAGAACATAACCAGAACTGTGCCTTGGGAAGCTCTTTCTAGAAGCCATGTCCAGAACTGAGCTGAATGGATAAAAGCGGGTGTCATCCCGAGTGGTCTTTATTGAACACCTGGATCCAGGTGTGGTTGATGCTTACACTGGGCTCCCAGTTAATAAGGAGTCATGCAATTAAAAATTTCACTAAGTGTTATCATTGAGTAAAACACATCATTTTACAATCTGAATCTTTATTTTTGTCAGCTAGGGCTTAATTTTATTTATGGATGATTACTGATGCCACTTGAATATGCCAATGATCTCTGAAATAAAACATATCTGCTGCTAAGTCGCTTCAGTCATGTCCGACTCTGTGCGATCCCATAGACGGAAGCCCACCAGGCTCCCCTGTCCCTGGGGTTCTCCAGGCAAGAACACTGGAGTGGGTTGCCATTTCCTTCTCCAATGCATGAAAGTGAAAAGTGAAAATGAAGTTGCTCAGTCGTGTCCGACTCTTAGCGACCCTGTGGACTGCAGCCTACCAGGCTCCTCCATCCATGGGATTTTCCAGGCAAGAGTACTGGAGTGGGGTGAAATTTTTAAAAAAATAAGAAAGTGGGCATTAGAGAGAGGGAGGTCCATTTAAAACATTATCCACATGGGTTTTGGATCATTTAAAAGTAAGCAATACATATAAGAGAGAGAGTAAAGGTAGAATCGATAAGGAGGGGAGGGATCCAACCCTCAGGAAGGAGAAACTAGCTATGGAAAGCAGTGGTGGTCCCAGGCCTCAGATTCCAGCCTAAGGAAGAGAAGGCAGCGCCAATGAGTGGAAGTGGTGTCTCTTTAAGACAGGACGGCTGTGAGAGGCCCCATACTCGAGTCAGTAATCATGAGTCTACCGCATAAAAGCTATCCCCAGCTGGACATCTTCTGTTCCACGTATGAAGCCTCAGTTTTTAATAACTCCTCTTCTGGAGATCTACAGAAGTGCCTGGTGTACACGCCGGCCCCAGAACACTTCTTAAATTATTATGTCTGCACAGCAGCAGTGAAAAGCAGCTTGATTGGGGTGAAGAGCAGGAGCCCAGAGAACAGCCATTTCGGAACAAATGATAACTTCAATCAAGGATGCCGGGTATGATGTTAGCCTTATAGCTGAGCCCTTATTGGAGGAACACATGACAGGAAGACGTCTTTCGTTTGAAGGGCAAGGCTCTGGGTCCCACTACCTGAGACACACACGCCCTGTTTCACCTGTCCACATCTCTCTGTGACAAAATTGTGAATTTCAAGAAGTTTATCTCTGGCTTCTTTTCCTGGCTACTCTCTCTGAAAACATATCACCTGGTTTCCATCCTAGTCAGAGCCACACTGACATCCTGAAGTTTGTTCTCAGCCAACTGGCCCACAGAGTCTGCAGAAATTGCCTTAAAGCAGTGTTTCTCAACGTGTTTCACAGAATCTGATTCCACAAACTAAAGGGTCTTGTGATAAAACTCATTTGGGGAAATGCCAAATTAGATAAAATTAAAGACGTTCCTTTGCTAAGGCACCTCTATTTGCAACAACATGGATGGACCTTGAAGGTATTTATGCTTAGTGAAGTTAGAGAAAGATAAATACTGCATGATCTCACTTAGATGTGGAATCTAAAAAAAAGGAAAAAAATTTAGCCACAAATACAAAGAACAGACTGGTAGTTGGTCAAGGAATACAAACTTCCAGTTATAAAAGGAAGCCTTGGGAATGTAAGGTAGAGCATGATGACTGTGGTTAATAATACTCTTACATATTTCAAAGTTGCTAAGAGAGTAGATTTTAAAAGTTCTCATCACAGGAAAAAAAAGATTTGGAGCCATGCACAGTGATGGATGTTAACTAGACTCTCTGTGGTGATCATTTCACAATATACACAAATATTGAACCATTATATTGTACATACGGAACTAGTACAATGATATATGTCAATGACAGCTCAGCAAAAATGATACCTCTGAACTTTCAAATTAATATGTGTTCAGAGACTCTTCCAGAGTGAGACACAGTAGACAGCACCCCTTAATCTTATTTATCTGAGAAACCATTTCTCTGCAAAGCATCTCAAGGCAGAAGTGTCCTGATTCTCATGAGCACGTGTAATGAAATGACTCTCAGGAACATTTGTATTGAACCAGGAATCAGGTATAACAATAAAAGCCAATACCTAATTAAGTGCGTACCATGTGCCAGGAACCCTTCTAAGTCCTTTACATATATCAATATATTTAATCCATATAGCAACCCTGTGATACTGACACTATTGTTTTTCCCATTTTTCAGATGAGGAAGTGAAGGCAGAGAGAAGTTGAGAGACTTGCCCAAGGTTGTAAATAGCCAAGTTAGTGAGCAGAGAGCTGGGAATTAAACCCAGGCAGTCTGGCACCCATGTAAATTACTGCCTAATAGTAGAATTTCAGACACTGCGATCAGCTGACAGTGGGAGAGGTTCTAAGAGCAAGACTCCAATCACAGGAAATCCAAATTTGTGTGCTCATAAATTAGGTTTCACAGGCCTCCCAGTACACCCTGTAGGACACGACTCCTGAACTATACCATCATTCGGTTTCTCAACTTAATTGTATTATCCTGCGTCTGCACACACTTCCATTAAAAAAAGTCATGCTGCAGACAGCACAGCTACCAATAAAAATGGTAATACACAGGGAAAATCATCTCTTGATTGACCAAAGTGGCAAGAAAATGAAGACGCACATTTGAGAAATGGCCTCCCTTGTGTTCTCAAATTATTGATCTCCAGCTCAGAGACCAAAACCAAGTGGCTGTTTTCCTCCCGTGTGTTGCAAAATTTCTGATCCCCACCCCCTCCACTTAGCTCGAGAATTGCCAAAGACATGTCCTACCCTCTCC
Organism: Neotragus moschatus; assembly: GCA_006410615.1. Lineage (NCBI taxonomy): Eukaryota > Metazoa > Chordata > Mammalia > Artiodactyla > Bovidae > Neotragus > Neotragus moschatus. The sequence goes on along the minus strand of SJYA01000847.1, from coordinate 540,726 downwards.
CACTTCCTCTCCTTGTTCAGAAGGATGATCACCAGCTTTGGGTGCATCTGGTAGCCGTCTTCACTGAAGGACAGATTTCTCCCTTCAAAAGTCACATTGATCAGATACCTGTAAAGAGAGAATGAAGAGAAGGTTACAAGCATGAAGACGGTATGCCAGAACAAGATAGTCAGGAAGACAGAGAGAAAGGTGATGGAGACTGACGTGTAGATAGCTCTATGAATATCACGTAAAGCTGTGCCCCTCGGGCTTCCATTTCATTATCCAATAACTGCCACCCAAGTTTTCACATTATAGGAATAGTAAGAAAAGATAATGTAAAAATTTGACATAAGAGCAATGGGCTTGAGTTTAGTTGGCAGCTATGACTGAGCAAATTATTGAGCCTTTTGAATATCCATTTTTTTCACGATTTGACAAAAATGGGGTAATAAAGAACCTACTCTATTAGGTTTGTATGGCTTAAATGAGATAGCTGCCCAGGGGGCAGAGTAAATCCTCATTAAGCATTAATGACGATTATTCAAAAAAGGAGGTGAGTTCAAGGGTGGGGTGGTAGAGACATAGTGGGAGTGGGCAAGACAGCTTCCTGCTCAGAGAGGCTGGAGTTTAGGGTCTTTCCCCTCCCAGAGATACACTGATGCTTTCAAACTCTTGCGACAATTCTGTCCAGCCCATACTTAATGAGTCTAGCAGTCAGGGATCCGGTTCTTCCTAATGCATCTGGAAACCAGGGATACTGAACTTTTATTTGTTATTGTTGTTGCTCAATTGCTAAGCTGAGTCCAACTCTTTGCAACCCATGGACTGCAACCGGCCAGACTTCCTGTCCTTCACTATCTCCTGAAGTTTGCTCAAACTCTTGTTCATTGAGTTGGTGATGGCCATCTAACCATCTCGTTCTCTGCTGTCCTCCTCTCCTTTGGTCTTCAATCTTTCCCAGCATCAGGGTCTTTTCCAGTGAGTTGGCACTTCACATTAAGTGGCCAAAGTATTGGAGCTTCAGTTTCAGCATCAGTCCTTCCAATGAATATTCAGGGATGATTTCCTTTGATCTCCTCGCTCTCCAAGGGACTCGGGCGTCTTCTCTAGCACTACAATTTTAAAGCATCAACTCTTCGGCACTCAGCCTTCTTCGTGGTCCAAATCTCACACCCGTACACGACTACTGGAAAAATCATAGCTTTGTCTATACAGACCTTTGTTGGCAAAGTGATGTCTTTTTGCACTTTTATAGTGAACAGAAAATCGCAGGGGTGGGGTGGGGGTCCAAGGAGGAGGGAAAGACATTTCGCAGAATGCTTCAGGTTCAGATACATAAATTAGCAAAAACGCTAATAATGCAAGTCAGACCAATGGAGCTGTCTTTCAACACCTGTACCCCCAGCTCACCCCATTCTCCCTTTCTGGCTGCTCTGACCTGATGAAGTTCCCTCACTGGGAATTCCCACAGGCATGCTCATTCCCATGGCATCAGTGCAACCGTGCTGATGGTAATTCAGGTCCCTTCACCACCATGGCTCAAGGAGTCAATAATGATTAGCTACATGTTCACATGACATGCTACTCTGGAGCCTTGCACCTGATGCTGCAGCGAGACCTATCTCTGTTCAGAAGCAGAATGGGCATCCTGTGATTGTCTGGAGTCTTTTGACAGCCTTCAAAACTTTGACCAACCATGGCTCCCTACTGCACTGAAGGGGAGAAGAACGTGCAGAAGGCAGCCTAAAGGCTCCTCTTGTAAGTCTTCTCACTTAACAAAAACTGTGAGCCTCTTCTTTGATGCTACCAGGTAACATTAGATTAAGCAACTTAGGGTTGCTTAGGGTTGCTAGGATGTAGGTCTTTCAGGAAATTCTAAAGATGTCTAGGTACTGTGAACCAAAACCTCATGGACCACATTCCTGCTTCTAAAGCTGCCTGGGACTTTTCAACCTGTCATTTCCAGGGCAAATGCAGTCAAAAACCGGGACCACAAAAGAGCAGAGATTCCTAGAATCTCAAAATTGGAAGAGATCTTCATAATCAATGAGCCCAGTTCCTGCAGTTTACCTTTCCTTTCTATGACATCATAAAACCAGCCCTCTCAGCTCTTCTTGAATACTTCCACTGATGGGGAGCTCATCCCTATCCTCATGTTCCCTATCCTCAAGGCAGCCACCTCACTGTTGGGCAGTTCTTTTTTACCTAAAGGTGAAATCTGCCCCCCTTCTATCTCTAGATCCTGGTCTCCTCCTTAGGAGTTATACAGTCTTAGTCTAATGTTTCTTTCACATGGGAGCTCTTTAAGCATTTGAAGACATTCATCATGTATCCCTCATAAAAGGCTTCCCAGGTGGCTCAGTGGTAAAGAACCAGCCTGCCAATGCAGGAGACACAAGTCTGATCCCNGGGAGGGAGGGAGGGGAGGGGGAAGAGAGGGAGGGATGAAAGGAAAAGAAAGAGAGAAAGAAGGAGTGAGGGATGGGGGAGAGAGGGACATTATCTGGCTAATGAACCCTCCTTTTCACCAGACATGGCTCTGAGTAATTCTGGCTTTATCTAAAATACCATTAACAATATTTCAAAGAAAGCATCCATTTCAGAAGGCAATTACAAAAGAGAAGCCCCCAAATCATATAAGCAACAATCAGCATGAATGGAATAAGTATATGGCCTCTCAAGATGACTTCTTTGAAAGGGGATAGCCCTGAATTGAGTGAATAGGTTGAGAAATTCAAACTCCAAGAAAAGAAAACCACATTCATGGGTAATTGCTCTGCAGTTAAATTTCTCTAGTTGTTCCTGCTCCCAATCCTTTTGATTTTCTTTATATATTTTTCTCGCTCAAGGATGTTCACCTTATTCCAGTTCTACATGTTCATTTTATTCTGTGTTGACATTTCTCATATATTTTGCTTATCAAAAATATTAATAAAATGTTATGACAGTACACAAAATACTCTTCTGCAAAGTATCCTTTAATTATTCATATCCTTCAGCAGTGTAAAGATTCATCTTTCACATTGAGTTTTTCTGAGTAATTCCCTGAGACGTGCCAACCTTTAGCTATTAGTGAGGAGCTTGCAAATACACAGTTGCCTTGAGCAAGGATGCCCTTAGAACAGCAGAACAGACCAATCCATTCATTGGTAACGAAAAGTGTGGAAAAAATAATTGGGAGTGCAGTCACTTCTAGACCTGTGACCTTGGTCCTGAACCTGAGTTTTTCCCTCTTTAAAATGGAAATACCAATTATTTTTTTTAACCTCTAGTTTATCAGATTGTAATGATCACCTGAAAGAGGGGGTAGAACGACACAAATATAAGATTATATAGTAGGAAACTTTTAGAAAAAAAAAATAATATACTAGCCTGATTAGAATTATCTAAAGGCAAAGAACTTGCCTCATTTTGGACCTCAGTGAGTAAAAGTGGCATGATTACATTCACCAAGACTGAACTGTCAGTGGAACACACGGGAGAAATGGAAACTGCCTCCCACATAAGGAGGATAAACTAGGTCAAATGGTCACATTAATCAGTTCAACTTTCCATGAGACTTGAAAGTACTAAACCACCGTTGCATCTGGCAGCACTTTGTCAATTCTGAATACTAACTAAAACCTCAAAGCGTCCGTGTATAAATCCTCAGTAAAGGATTTGACTATATTATTAAGAGAGGCCACAGCTCTTCTGTTTGTCTCTGAAAATGTCATCCTAAAGAATATAATGAGAAAGTCTAGCTTCAAGTAGCACTCAGATACAGAAGTTCTGCCCATAAGATCCTAGTCCCTTGGAAGGCCCATCAACGTTTGGTATATAAAAAAATATTGCTTGATTTGTCTCTGGGATGTAGTTTGATGCATAAGCCAAATGATGGCTTATGTCATAAAGTTCTAACATTGCAAAAATCTCAGATTGCTGGAACTAGAAGAAAACTTAAAAACCATCCATTGAGAACTGTCAGTTTGGACGGGAGAAAATGGGTCCCCCAATACTACCTGACTTTCCAAGGTGGCTTGCCTGTTCGGGACTGGAGTTCCAGTCTTATTTCAAGCTCATGGTTCTTTTCGTTACCTCAGTAAGTAAAGTGAAATCAGTCAATCAGAGCCTCAGATGGGCCTCTTAGCCTTCTCACATCACCATCGCCTGTCCTCGACTACAGAGACCCCTCCTACAAACTGCAGAAAGTAAAACCGATCGCATTTCCGGCCTGACTCTGGCTTGTGGAGAAAGTCTTGGAACCCTGCTGGGCTCTGGTCCAACACATTTGCTGCCTGGGGCCAAAGTCATCCTCCACTGGGTTGAATGCGGTCAAGCTGAGGTAAAAGGCTTGTGTGCCTCTTTGACTTTGACCATGCCACTCAGAGCTCATCCGCTGCAGTGATTTCGCAGTGCACCATGTGTGGGAGGCGTCCGAGAGGGCTCCGCCAGAATCTCCCCAGCAAACCAGGTGCCCTGGTGCCACAGCCCTCCAGATTCCCACAAGGGACTTTTTTTTTTTTTTTTTTTTAATGAATGTCTTTTAACGTGGTAATAAGGTAGACAAGTCTATCCTCTCAGACGACCCTCTCATTTTCAGATGAAGCAGATGAAATCTGAAGGGGTTTGTGTTTTCACCGAGATCAGATGACAGGGTTGGAGAGGATCCAGGTGTTCCCATCCCACATCAGTACCTTTCTGCTCAACATCATGCCTCAAAAATGTGGAATTATTCTCTTTTTTTTTTGAGGAATCTCCATACCATCTTCCATAGTGGTTGTATCAATTTGCATCCCCACCAGCAGGGCAAGGAGGGTTTCATTTTCCCCACACCTTCTCCAGCATTTACTGTTTGTGGATTTTTTGATAGCCATTATGACTGGTGATAGGTGATATCTCACTGTAGCTTTGATCTGCACTTCTCTAATAATGAGCGACACAGCACGTTTTCATGTTTATTAGCCATCTGTATGTCTTCTTTGGAGAAATGTCTGTTTTTCATTTGGTTGTTTTTCTGGTATTGAGTTGTATGAGTTGAATGTGTATTTTGGAAATTAATCCTTTGTTAGTTGTTTAATTTGCTATTATTTTCTCCCATTCTGAGGGATGTCTTTTCACCTTGTTTATAGTTTGCTTTGCTGTGCAAAAGCTTTTAAGTTTAATTAGGTCTCACTTGTNAATATTAATAAAATGTTATGACAGTACACAAAATACTCTTCTGCAAAGTATCCTTTAATTATTCATATCCTTCAGCAGTGTAAAGATTCATCTTTCACATTGAGTTTTTCTGAGTAATTCCCTGAGACGTGCCAACCTTTAGCTATTAGTGAGGAGCTTGCAAATACACAGTTGCCTTGAGCAAGGATGCCCTTAGAACAGCAGAACAGACCAATCCATTCATTGGTAACGAAAAGTGTGGAAAAAATAATTGGGAGTGCAGTCACTTCTAGACCTGTGACCTTGGTCCTGAACCTGAGTTTTTCCCTCTTTAAAATGGAAATACCAATTATTTTTTTTAACCTCTAGTTTATCAGATTGTAATGATCACCTGAAAGAGGGGGTAGAACGACACAAATATAAGATTATATAGTAGGAAACTTTTAGAAAAAAAAAATAATATACTAGCCTGATTAGAATTATCTAAAGGCAAAGAACTTGCCTCATTTTGGACCTCAGTGAGTAAAAGTGGCATGATTACATTCACCAAGACTGAACTGTCAGTGGAACACACGGGAGAAATGGAAACTGCCTCCCACATAAGGAGGATAAACTAGGTCAAATGGTCACATTAATCAGTTCAACTTTCCATGAGACTTGAAAGTACTAAACCACCGTTGCATCTGGCAGCACTTTGTCAATTCTGAATACTAACTAAAACCTCAAAGCGTCCGTGTATAAATCCTCAGTAAAGGATTTGACTATATTATTAAGAGAGGCCACAGCTCTTCTGTTTGTCTCTGAAAATGTCATCCTAAAGAATATAATGAGAAAGTCTAGCTTCAAGTAGCACTCAGATACAGAAGTTCTGCCCATAAGATCCTAGTCCCTTGGAAGGCCCATCAACGTTTGGTATATAAAAAAATATTGCTTGATTTGTCTCTGGGATGTAGTTTGATGCATAAGCCAAATGATGGCTTATGTCATAAAGTTCTAACATTGCAAAAATCTCAGATTGCTGGAACTAGAAGAAAACTTAAAAACCATCCATTGAGAACTGTCAGTTTGGACGGGAGAAAATGGGTCCCCCAATACTACCTGACTTTCCAAGGTGGCTTGCCTGTTCGGGACTGGAGTTCCAGTCTTATTTCAAGCTCATGGTTCTTTTCGTTACCTCAGTAAGTAAAGTGAAATCAGTCAATCAGAGCCTCAGATGGGCCTCTTAGCCTTCTCACATCACCATCGCCTGTCCTCGACTACAGAGACCCCTCCTACAAACTGCAGAAAGTAAAACCGATCGCATTTCCGGCCTGACTCTGGCTTGTGGAGAAAGTCTTGGAACCCTGCTGGGCTCTGGTCCAACACATTTGCTGCCTGGGGCCAAAGTCATCCTCCACTGGGTTGAATGCGGTCAAGCTGAGGTAAAAGGCTTGTGTGCCTCTTTGACTTTGACCATGCCACTCAGAGCTCATCCGCTGCAGTGATTTCGCAGTGCACCATGTGTGGGAGGCGTCCGAGAGGGCTCCGCCAGAATCTCCCCAGCAAACCAGGTGCCCTGGTGCCACAGCCCTCCAGATTCCCACAAGGGACTTTTTTTTTTTTTTTTTTTTAATGAATGTCTTTTAACGTGGTAATAAGGTAGACAAGTCTATCCTCTCAGACGACCCTCTCATTTTCAGATGAAGCAGATGAAATCTGAAGGGGTTTGTGTTTTCACCGAGATCAGATGACAGGGTTGGAGAGGATCCAGGTGTTCCCATCCCACATCAGTACCTTTCTGCTCAACATCATGCCTCAAAAATGTGGAATTATTCTCTTTTTTTTTTGAGGAATCTCCATACCATCTTCCATAGTGGTTGTATCAATTTGCATCCCCACCAGCAGGGCAAGGAGGGTTTCATTTTCCCCACACCTTCTCCAGCATTTACTGTTTGTGGATTTTTTGATAGCCATTATGACTGGTGATAGGTGATATCTCACTGTAGCTTTGATCTGCACTTCTCTAATAATGAGCGACACAGCACGTTTTCATGTTTATTAGCCATCTGTATGTCTTCTTTGGAGAAATGTCTGTTTTTCATTTGGTTGTTTTTCTGGTATTGAGTTGTATGAGTTGAATGTGTATTTTGGAAATTAATCCTTTGTTAGTTGTTTAATTTGCTATTATTTTCTCCCATTCTGAGGGATGTCTTTTCACCTTGTTTATAGTTTGCTTTGCTGTGCAAAAGCTTTTAAGTTTAATTAGGTCTCACTTGTTTATTTTTGGTTTTATTTCCATTATTCTAAGAGGCGGGTCATAGAGGATCTTACTATGATTTATGTCATACTGTGTTCTGCCTATGTTTTCCTCTAACAGTTTATAGTTTCTGGTTTTACATTCATGTTTTTAACTCATTTTGAGTTTATCTTTGTGTGTGGTGTTAGAAAGTGTTCTAATTTCATTTTTCTACGCTTAGCTATCCAGTTCCTGCAGCACCACTTATTGAAGAGACTATCTTTTCCCCATTGCATACGCTTGCCTCCTTTGTCAAAAGTAAGGTGCCCATAGGTGTGCGATATACTCTGAGGAAAGCAAAACTGAAAAAGACACATGCACCCCAATGTTCATTACAGCATGATTTACAATAGCTAGGACATGGAAGCAACCTGGATGTCCATCAACAGATGAATAGATAAAGAAACAGTGGTACCTATATACAATGGAATATTACTCAGCCATAAAAGGAACACAGTTGAGTCAGTTCTAATGAGGTGGATAAACCTAAAGCCTATTATACAGCTTATACAGAAGTAAGTCAAGAGAAAAACAAATATCATATATTAATGTACATACATGGAATCTAGATGGAGAAGGGAATGGCAACCCACTCCAGTATTCCTGCATGGAGAATTCCATGTACAGAGGAGCCTGGCCAGCTACAGTTCATGGGGTCACAAAGAGTCAGACACGACTAAGCAACTAATACACATAGACATGGATCTAGAAAGATTGGTGCTGACGAACCTATTGGCAGGGCAGTCATGGAGATGCTTTTGAACTGTGGTGTTGGAGAAGACTCTTGAGAGTCCCTTGGACTGCAAGGAGATCCAACCAGTCCATTCTGAAGGAGATCAGCCCTGGGATTTCTTTGGAAGGAATGATGCTAAAGCTGAAGCTCCAGCACTTTGGCCACCTCATGGGAAGAGTTGACTCATTGGAAAAGACTCTGATGCTGGGAGGGATTGGGGGCAGGAGGAGAAGGGGATGACAGAGGATGAGATGGCTGGATGGCATCACTGACTCTATGGGTGTGAGTCTGGGTGAACTCCGGGAGTTGGTGATGGACAGGAANTTTGGCCACCTCATGTGAAGAGTTGACTCATTGGAAGAAACTCTGATGCTGGGAGGGATTGGGGGCAGGAGGAGAAGGGGATGACAGAGGATGAGATGGCTGGATGGCATCACTGACTCTATGGGTGTGAGTCTGGGTGAACTCCGGGAGTTGGTGATGGACAGGAAGGCCTGGCGTGCTGCAATTTATGAGATCACAAAGAGTCGGACACAACTGAGTGACTGAACTGAACTGAACTGAATGGAGATGCAGACATAGAGAACATACTTGGGGACACAAGTAGAAGGGAGGAAGGAGAAGGTGGGGACGGATGGAGAGAGTAACATGGAAGCATACATACTCCCATATGTAAAACTGATAGCCAGTAAGAATCTGCTGCATGACTCAGGGAACTCAAACTGGGGCTCTGTAACAACCTAGAGGAGTGGGAAGGGGTGTGAGGTGGGAGGGAGACTCAAGTAGGAAGGGGACAGATGTATACCTATAGCTGATTCATGTTGATGTATGGCAGAAGGTAACACAATATTATAAAGCAATTATCCTTCCACTAAAAATTAAAAAAAAAATTTAAAATGTGGAGTTTTTCATAGCTCTCAATTTCCATTCTTCAGCTATTCAGAGCAAAGTAATAAAGGAGGAAACACAGTTCCAGGGAAGAGACTCAAATTCTTGACCCCTTTGCTTATGATTTTCCAGCTCTGAAAACCTGTAACTTTGTCACTATGTTTTTGGTTTGTCACTTACCTTTTAAAGCCTTTAGCTCCTTCATCTATAAAATAGACCATCATCTGTAAAATTCAGACTACCTCACTTGCCTGCTGTGGGAAGAACACAACTCCTAGGAGGCGATCTCTATCTTGATGCTTCCCCTGATTAATACTGTGGCTATTACACTGCTAAACTCCATCATCTAAGTGACAAAAACCAACTTTTAATCTGAGAGTCCAGAGTTTAAGTCCCTGCCCAGGCACCACAAAGTAAATAAAGAAAAAAAAAAAGCAAACCCACAGATTTTTCAAAAAGCTTTTGCTGATCTCTTTAACAATTACTGTATCATATGCATTTCCTCCTGAAAACAATAGGAATAATTTTTTACAATTTACAATTTTAGAAATAGTAATCTCTATTTCTAAAGATTAGAAATAGTAGATGTCATGTGAAGATGGGCACAATAAAGGACGGAAATGGTATGGACCTAATAGAAGCAGAAGATATGAAGAAGAGGTGGCAAGAATACACAGAAGAACTATACAAAAAAAAAAGATCTTCATGATCCAGATAACCACAATGGTGTGATCATTCACCTAGAGCCAGACATTCTGGAATGTGAAGTCAAGTGCGCCTTAGGAAGCATCAGTATGAACAAAGCTAGTGGAGTTCCAGCTGAGATATTTCAAATCCTAAAAGATGGTACTGTGAAAGTGTTGGACTCAATATGCCAGCAAATTTGGGAAACTCAGCAGTGGCCACAGGACTGGAAAAGTTCCATTTTCATTCCAATCCCAAAGAAAGGCAATGCCAAAGAATGTTTAAACTACCGTACAACTGCACTCATCTCACATGCTAGGAAGGTAACGCTCAAAATTCTCCAAGCCAGGCTTCAACAATATGTGAACTGTGAACTTCCAGATGTTCAAGCTGAATTTAGAAAATGAGGAACCAGAGATCAAATTGCCAACATACATTGGATCATTGAAAAAGCAAGAGAGTTGCAGAAAAACATCTACTTCTGCATTATTGACCACATCAAAGCCTTTGACTGTGTGGATCACAATGAACTGTGGAAAATTCTTCAAGAGATGAGAATACCAGACCACCTTCCCTGCCTCCTGAGAAATCTGTATGCAGGTCAAGAAGCAACAGTTAGAACTGAACATGGAACAACAGACTGGTTCCAAATTGGGAAAGGAGTAGATCGAGGCTGACTATTGTTACCTTGCTTATTTAACTTATATGCAGGATACATCATGTGAAATGCTGAGCTGGATGAAATACAAGCTGGAATGAAGACTGCCGGAAGAAATATCAATAATCTCAGATATGCAGATGATACTACCCTTATGGCAGAAAGCAAAGAAAAACTAAAGAGCCTCTTGATGAAAGTGAAAGAAGAAAAAACTGGCTTAAAAGTAAATATTCAAAAAACTAAAATCATGGCATCCTATCCCATTACTTCACAGTAAATAGATGCGGAAACAATGGAAATAGTGAGAGACTTTATTTTGGGGGCCCCAAAATCACTGCAGATGGTGACTACAGCCATGAAATTAAAAGATGCCTTGGAAGAAAGGCTATGACCAACCTATGCAGCATATGAAAAAGCAGAGACATTACTTTGCTGACAATGGTCTGTCTAGTCAAAGCTTTGGTTTTTCCAGTATTCACGTAGGGATATGAGAGATGGACTATAAAGAAAGCTGAGCACCGAAGAAGTGATGCTTTGGAACTGTGGTGTTGGAGAAGACTCTTAAGAGTCCTTCAGACTGCAAGGAGATCAAATCAGTCAATCCTAAAGGAAATCAGTCCTGAATATTCATTGGAAGGAATGATGCTGAAGCTGAAGCTCCAATACTTTGACACTTAATGTGAAGAGCTAACTCATTGGAAAAGACCCCGATGATGGGAAAGATTGAAGGCAGGAGGAGAAGGGGACAAGAGAGGATGAGATGGTTGGATAGCATCACTGACTCAATGGACATGAGTTTGAGCAAACTTCAGGAGTTGATGATGGACAGGGAAGCCTGGCATGCTACAGTCCATGGGGTTGCAAAGAGTCGGACATGACTGACACGACTGAGCAACTGAATTGAACTGAACTGAAAACACTGAAAAGCTACTTAGTTAGAGACCAGTATTGGGAGACAAAAATAAATATTTAAAAATCAGATGTTCCTTGTGATGGTCTGGGAAATTAAATAGAAAGTTCTGACTTTTCCCCAACATAGAAATTCATAATAATTAAAATGAATCTAAAATGGCCAACTCAGTATAATGTGGTCATTGTGGCAGACCATGGCCTGGGAACAATTCTCCCTAGGATTTACCAATAGCTTCTTCTGGGATCACACTCAGAAGAAATAACTCATTAGAAAGATATCCTGCACTCACATGAACAATATAGACAATGCCCCTAAATGCTGGTAGAAAGAAAACTAAGGGGAAATAGGAAAAACAAGCTAAGCGGAGAGGAATGAATGTAGTGTGTTCTAGATACATACTCTGTCACCATCACCATCACCAGCAGCAGCAGCAGCAGCAGCAGCAGCAGCCAGTGTGCATGGCATTTAAAGGTAAGGATGCTGCCATCAAACCACCTCTGTTCAAATTCTAGATCCATCAGTTCCCAGGTTATGTGACAATGTTCTCAAGGCACGTGAATTATTTTATTCTGGTCACCAATGGTATTCTCTTTGAGGAAAAGGGATTTGAAGAAGTTTTAAAGGTTTCCTTTGAGCCACAATGTCAAATATAAAAATACTAAACCATGCTATTGAACAAAATAATTAGAAATACCAGTTTCCCCAGCTGTCAAGTGCAGGCCTTTTCTCACTTTTGCAAAATGATACTTAGAACTTCAGGAAAAACTAATTTCAAGAGTAGACTGTAATATTAATTTATCATTACTTGAGGCAAATTAAAAATAGTTTGTCTGCCAGTGGACTAAACACTTTCTCTGAAGTGGTGTTTATGCCATTCGTTTTATGAACCATTCTTTACAAATCATAAAAGCTTCACGTTTGGGCTAGTCCATAACTCAGTTATTGAAATTCTAAATCTGTAGTGTTAAACTAATGAGATATTAAAGTATCTTAAAAAAAAAAGGATTGTGTTTTGGCTCCTTAGCAGTCTGGCTGAGGGTAAGTGGTGATGTGTCAACTTTCCAACTGTTGCTAGGAAAGAGTCTTCTCAGACCCCTCAGCCTGACAATGAGATTTTCTGAGCTCTATTACCCAAATTCTGTTTCACAACGGAATGCCATGAATTAGTTTTACCTAAAACGAAAGAAGGGCTTCCCACGTGGCTCAGTGATAAAGAATCCACCTGCCAGTGCACGAGACGTGGGTTCAGTCCCTGGATCAGGAAAGTTCCCTGGAGGAGGAAATGGCAACCCCACTTCAGTATTCTTGCCTGGAGACTGCCATGGACAGAGGAGCCTGGCGGGCTACAGTTCATGGGACTGCAAAGAGTTGGACATGACTGAGCAGCTGAGCACACACAAAATGAAAAGAAAAAGAGGGGCATCGTTGAGAGTTGCAGACAATCTCTGCTCAGATATATAAGAAGGCAGAGAGCATTTCCTTTTCCTCTAAATGTTAAACTCAATGAGCTCCAAGAGGTTCTGCCCCAGCTGCAGTGGCCTACTGTCTACCTTTTCACCCTCATGTCTGTCTCCTTTCACCAAGCAGGGTCAATGTGGCGGCTCACGGCCAGGGGACAACTCTCCTCTGGACTCTTTCATCTGAGGTCAAACCCAGGAGCTTGTTCTCATTATAAGATACCAACACCCAAATGAATGAAAAGTCCTGAATGCCTCAAATGCTTAGTGATGAGGAGTTAGTAGAAAGAATATAGAAGGGAGAAATGGCACTCCTAAAACTAACACAATGCTGCAAATCAACCATACTTTAATAGAAAACAAACAAAAAAAAGCGATGATAAAACAAAGGGAGAAACAGAATATGTGAAGTGAAGATGAGAGAAATGCAGTATGTAACCCTCCATCCCAC
>SJYA01000847.1:497264-519895 GCA_006410615.1 Neotragus moschatus | reverse complement strand
GTGGTCATGTATGGATGTGAGAGTTGGACTGTGAAGAAAGCTGAGTGCCAAAGAATTGATGCTTTTGAACTGTGGTGTTGGAGAAGACTCTTGAGAGTCCCTTGGACTGCAAGGAGATCCAACCAGTCCATTGTAAAGGAGATCAGCCTTGGGTGTTCTTTGGAAAGAATGACCTAAAGCTGAACTCCAGTACTTTGGCCACCTCATGCGAAGAGTTGACACATTGGAAAAGACTCTGATGCTGGGAAGGATTGGGGGCAGGAGGAGAAGTGGACAACAACAGAGGATGAGATGGCTGGATGGCATCACCGACTCGATGGACATGAGTTTGAGTGAACTCTGGGTGATGGTGATGGACAGGGAGGCCTGGTGTGCTGCAATTCATGGGGTCGCAAGTAGTCAGACACGACTGAGTGACTGAACTGAAGTGAACTGACCGATCTTGTTCCTTTTTTCAAAAAATTCTTTTGTCTTAAATTGGAAGATAATTGCTTTACAATACTGTGCTAGTTTCTGCCATACATCAACATGAGTCAGTCATAGGTATACATATGTCTCCTCTCTCTTGAAACTTCCCCCCACCTCCCATCCCATCCAGCCCCTCTAGGTTGTCACAGAGCACCTCTTATTCCTTTTTGTGACTCATCATTTTGTGTGTCTGGATTTTTTTTCTTCCAGATAGACAAGACATTGTTAGACAGTAAGTATCAAATCTTGTCCTTCGATTATCCTTTGCAGATTCCAAATTAGTGCCTTGCTTGTGGTATGTAGTCAATTAATACTTACTGATTTATTTTTGAACTTCCAGAAGACTAGTCCTGAAAGGCTTTCCTCTGCTTTCTTACTTCCCACCCTTCACACCCATCTTTCTGTCATCTCTCTTACACACACACACACACACACACACACACACACACACACACAGATGGCAATGCATCAATATCAGCACTGAGTATTGATTCCCTGTAGAAAGTGACTCCTCCAATGATTGATTTAAAGAAGAGTAACTTCTAAAGAATATACACCTATAATCTTTCTTTTCAAAAAGCAGTGAGTCAAACAGTGGGGATGACTTCATTTCTGCACAAGCAGAAATGTTTTTAAACTTTTAAACTTCTTCCCTTTGAATGTTCTTACCATTCTCCCCTTTGAATGGTCCATAAAACATCTGTTTGTCTCTGAGAATCATGTAACTTACTCAAATCTTACTCCATAAGAAAGCAAAAGGAACTTCTTGATAACAGAGTTGCTGGTAGTGATTTTTAGTTTGAAAAATAAAAGCACTAGGGGAATCTGAAACATAGGTAAAATATAATATTGAGGGTGTTCTCTACCAATATAAATTCACTTTGCTAGTTTAGGAACAGAGAAAAATACTTTGTTTGTAACAATGGAATTGGAAGATCTTTAAAAAAAAACAACCAGAAAAACAAAAGGAGAATTTGTTATTTATCTCCTAATATTTTCCAATTTTAAAAGTAAATTAAAAAAAAATAAAATGACCTCAGTGGGGGAGGGAGAGAACTTTCCCCCTGGTGTCCACATAGTCAAACATGCATAATACCTGTAGTTATTCAAATAGAGCAAATCTTCAGTTATTCACACTAAGATCTTTTCTACATCTGGTCCAACTCTTGATAACCCAGGATGTCAATATCTTTCCTCCGAGACACCCTCGGGTCAATGCAGAAAATGCACAAAGTGAATTATTTCATGGGTGGGAAATTAGGAGCTGAAATAGTTCAGGCTTTCTCCTTTGTAGATAACACCAGGACACGAAGAAACAGTCCAGGTGGAAATCAGAAAAGTACTGTTAATAAGTCTCTCTGAACCTCAGCAAAGGTTTAATCCCTGTGAAAGCAGAAGGAAGTTAATTTGATTAACACTTGCCTGAATTCCCTCAAACTCCTGAGCATCCTAGCATAACGTAAAGGAATTTAGCATTTGAGTCAATTTCCTCCCCTCTCTTCCAGTCACTCCCAGGTTGCTTTGATTACATGAAGTTAAAACACAGTCAATGTGACTGGGGGCAGAGCGGCAAAATAGCTTGAAGAGATGTGGTGTTTGATGTCCTCAATTACAACCGGGCCAGGCTGAGTGTACAAGAGAGGATGGAGGGAGCAAGCGCACGCTGGAGAGAAAGGAAGAGATGGAGATGAGACAGCGTGTAGCACGCGGGATAACATCTCCATGGCAACCACAGTCCACGCGCAGAGAACTGCCAAAATAAGTCAAGATCCAAGTAAGTAGGTGTTGGTGGGAAGTGGAGATAAGAACTCAGCAATGGCCAAAAACCAGCTAGAGGAGATGAGTCCTCCTTGTGAGCTTAGCTCTTCTTCTCGTTTCTTTCTCTAACCATACCCAAAGTTTCTGCTTGAGTGAGAACGCAACTGATGTGTGGCTGCTGCCAAATCCGAATTTCATCCAGGAAGGTCTTGGGATCCTAGGAATGAGGCTTAAGGGCCCCCAGGAAAGCCAGGAGAGAGAGAAAAAAAAAAATTCATGAGGGAGGTGAATAAGATCCTCACAGCCCATAGCTTGTTTTCCCAACTTTTTCTTTTCTTTCCAGAAATATGCACAGAAGGAATAGCTTTATTTTCACTCTTCAGTTGACCTAAAGAGGGACAACAACACTGATGGAGATGCTGTTGAATGTGTAAGACAGGTACCAAGTCCCTACACTGAGGTCTAGGCTACCCCCGGCGGAGAATCCAACCCTGTAACATCGGAAGAAGCTTTGTCAAAAATAGAGTCAGGTGTCCCTGGAAAATTTAGGTGCTTGGAGGGATTATTTTCTGAATCTGAAAATAATGTAGAATCAGTCCTTCTCTTATAACTTCAGGACCTCACATATAAGAACCACCAAGAGCCCCAGGATTTTCACGCCTTGTGGAGAGTCCCAGGCTAGGGCCTCATGTGAACTTCACACTAGGTTTCCACCTGAGTCAGGGACCCACTGAGTCTCTGAGGCTCACTTGGTGTGTGTGTGTGTGTGTGTGTGTATGCTCAGTTGCATCTGACTCTTTGCAACCCCATGGACTGTCACCTGCCAGGCTCTCTGTCCATGGAATTCTTCAGGCAAGAATACTGGAGCTGGTTGCCACTCCCTTCTACAAGGAATCATCCAAAACCAGAGATCAAACTTGCATCTCCTGCATTGGTAGGCAGATTTTTTGCTACTAAGCCACCTGGGAAACCCTACACTCTGAAGTAGGGCTCAGAAATTCTTGTTTTCAGCAAGTCACCCAGTGAACTGAAGTGAGGAGTATTTGCCCAATGAGTTACAGGTGCCCAGGCTCCCTAACAGGACTTTCAGGTTTCCCAGCAAACTCTCTCTCTGGTTTCCCAGCAAATTCCAGTCCTGAAACATGTGATCTTGACTCACCAAACTCATTACTTTTTTTTTTTTTATTGGAGTATAGTTGCTTTACAATGTGCTAGTTTCTGCTGTACAGCAAAGTGATCAGCTGTACACATACGTAAGTGTGTATGTGAGTGTGCTCAGCCCCTCAGTCATTTCTCTTTGTGACTCTATGGACCGTAGCCCGCCAGGTTCTTCCGTCCGTGGGATTCTCCAGGCAAGAACACTGGAGTGCGTAGCCATACCCTCCTCCAGGGGATCTTCCCCACCCAGGATCGAACCTGCATCTCCTGCCTTGATAAGCAAATTCTTTACCACTAGCGCCACCTGGAAGCCCCAGTGCTCACCTGGGGAGCCTGTTAAAAATATGAATTTGTGAGCCACGCTCCAGAGACAGGTATTCACTGTGGCTGGGAAGAGTCTAAGGAACGTACATTTTAAAGCTCCCTGGTGGTTCTGTAGTATAGCTGGGTGTGGAGACCATCCCAGGAAGCGAACTGCCTCCCCCACTTTCTTGTGACTTTCCCTACTCTCAGCTTCAGTCAGTAAAGAATCCGCCTGCAATGCAAGAGACCCAGGTTCAATCACTGGATTGGGAAGATCTCCTGGAGAAGGAAATGGCAACCCCCTCCAGTATTCTTGCCTGGAGAATTCCGTGGACAGAATAGCCTGGTGAGTGATAGTCCATGGGGTTGCAAAGAACCAGACACTATTTAGCAACAAAACCACCACCACTTGCCTCGCCAAAAAGCTTAAAGGCAGCCTCTTCTCAGCCCTGAAATGGCAGAACCCTCAAGCCTGGCAGAGAGTTACCCCTCACTCCCCAGGCCAGAAAAATGTCATTCTGTGTTGAAAACGGGTCTGAGACCAGGGCTGGTCACCACCTACTCCAGTAACCCAGCGGAACCCTATGGGGGCTTCCAGAGACAAGCTCTTCTCCCATAAGCTCTGCTTTAGCCCCTCTTGGCAATATCTGAGGCACATTTCCTGAGTTGTTTTGCAGATGTGAAAAACTTCCCTCTCTCCAACAAATGGAAGCTGTTAACTACTTGAGCCTGGACTGATAATGTTAGCCCCTATGATACCTCCCTGTGATCTCACCATCAGCCCATCAGAGAACTGTGCACAAGCTGACCACACACCCTGGGACCCCACCCAGCTTTTGAAAATGCTTTGCCAAAACCCTCCAGGAGAGCTCTGGACTTTTAGGGCCTGAGCCTCCAGTCTTCTCACAGAGCCCTGCAATACACCTTTCTCTGCTCCAAATGCCCTCAGTTTCGTTTGTTCGGCCTAACTGTGTGTCAGGCACATGAACTTTGGCTAACATTCCTGTGAAAGAGAGTTTGATCTTGGAATCACTTTTTTATAAATGTTGTGGGGAAAGGGTTGAACTTGGGAGAAAGGGAACACCGTTGACACTGAGGGCTTGGACAGTAACTGAGAATAGTTAGGTCTCAAGGTAAAATACGGAGAAGGCAATGGCACCCCACTCCAGTACTCTTGTCTGGAAAATCCCATGCACAGAGGAGCCTGGTAGGCTGCAGTCCATGGGGTCGCAAAGAGTTGCACACGACTGAGTGACTTCACTTTCACTTTTCACTTTCATGCATTGGAGAAGGAAATGGCAACCCATTCCAGTGTTCTTGCCTGGAGAATCCCAGGGACGGGGGAGCCTAGTGGGCTGCCATCTATGGCGTCACACAGAGTCGGACACGACTAAGTGACTTAGCAGCGCAAGGTAAAATAAATAGCCAAGTTTCAGATGAGAAAGTCAAGTACCCTTAATCCTTCTCTGGACCCACAGAGGCACTCCTCTGCAACCTTCCTTGCCCCCTGCTCAATGTCACCCTTGACATCACTTATCTCAAAACTCCGTTATCTTTCAGTAACACCAGCCTTTTAATCCTGATTTCTACTACCAAACGTCTGAAGAAGCACTTACCAAACTAACTCAATCATGCCTATAAAGAAGCAAAAGTTACGAGGTGTGGCCTCTGACAGGAGCAACCTCAAGCTGATGGAGCCCTGTGATGTGTCAGACATGGTGAATACAGACAGAAGCTCCTGGCATCTCCTAAGCACTCACTCTGTCACAGGTGTCTTGCAGACGGTACCTCATGTAATTTCTTGTTACAGATGAGGAAACTAAGGCTCAGAAAGATGACTCACTTCCTCAAACTCGTGGAGCTACTAAATGACAGGTAGAATTAAAATTGAGGTGTGTCTGATCCCTAAATGATACTTTTAATATCTACCACAGGAGTGCTTTCCCAGTTTGGGGTATACACAGAGATGTGTGTACAAAATTCTTATTGCCAATCATGTGTCCACTCTTCCCCTCTACTTCAATCCCTGAACAGGTAAATAGACTTATCATGGGGGAAAAAATACCTCTTCTGATGGCTCAGACGGTAAAGAATCTGCCTGCAGTGCAGGAGACCCAGGTTCAATTCCCGGGTTGGGAAGATACCCCTGGAGTAGGGAATGGCAACCCACTCTGGTACTCTTTTCCTGGAGAATTCCATCGACAGAGGAGCCTGGCTGGCTACAGTCCATGGGGTCGCAGAGAGTCGGACACGACTGAGCCACTAACACTTTCTGAGAAGAGACAAGAGATGTTTCCCACTCCTCTGTTCAGAGCTAAAGAGTGGGAAGAAAGCCTTTCCATGGGTGGAGTAAAGGAATATATTCGTATGTTGGCTCCCTTTGCCTACCCTCTAGTTCTGCCCCTTTCACAAGACTTGAGGCTATGCGTGCCCTTGAGAGGTGCTGACTGGCTCTGAAGAATGCAGAGGTTTGCAAGTCCTGTCGAAGAGGTGGAAGTGGGTGCTTTGTGGAAAGCTGCAAAAAGATCCCTGCAGTAGCTACACTGTCCCACTCCACTCACCGAAAAAGACACAAACAAAGCCCTGACCAAGGAAATAAAAAAATCTGGGGACTTTCCTGGCAGTCCAGTGGTTAAGACTCTGTGCGTCCACGGGTTTGATCCCTGATGAGGGTATTAAGATCCCAGATTCTTCACAGTGCGGCCCCAAAAAAATCTGTATTGGGGAGTGTGTCCCACTGGCGGTACACAGTCAGGATAGGCAAGCCTTGCAGGAAACCTACATGTGTTCACTCACCTGCCTGTCCCCTCTCTCTGCCTCTCCGAGCGCTGACTGCCAACTGCCTCATTTCCCAGGAACATAGCACAGCAAGGAGGACCCAGCAGGGGGCGCTGCTCAGGAGAGGGAAGACTCACCAACACAGGGTTAAGCACTGTGGCTGCCTTACCAGGAAGGGAGAGCCCAGAGGACTCGGGGAACTGTGTGGGGAAGGAGCTGTGTGGGGGGAGCTATTTTAGGGGCTTCTGAAGAATGAGTTGTTTATGTCCATTTCCCCTTCTCTGGCTGTTAACATTTGCTTTATGAATTGAAGTGCTCCTGGAGGTGTGGATGGACCTAAAGAGTGTCATACAGTGAAGTCAGTCAGAAAGAGAAAAACAAATACCCTATATTAATGCATATATATGAAATCTAGAAAAGTAGTACACGTAGGTGCTAAGTCGCTGCAGTTGCATCCGGCTCTTTGTGACCCTATGCACTGTAGCCCGCCAGGCTCCTCTGTCCATGGGATTCTCCAGACAAGAATACTGGAGTAGGTTGCCATTCCCTGCTCCAGGGAATCTTCCAGATCCAGGGATCGAACCTGCGTCTCTTATGTCTCCTGCATTGGGAGGAGGGTTCTTTACCACTAGTGCCACCTGGGAAGCCCAGGAAAATGGTACAGATGCCCTTATTTGCAGGGCAGAAATAGAGACTAGACGTAGAGATGTAGAGAACCAGCGTCTGGATACCAAGGGGGTATGGGATGAATTGGGAGACTGGGATTGACATACATGCACTACTGATACTAAGTATGGAACAGATTACTCATGAGAACATAATGATACAGACAGGGAACTCTACTCAGTGCTCTGTGGTGACCTCAATGGGAAGGAAATACAAAAGGAAGGGGGCATTTGTATATATATAGCTGATTTCACTTTGCTATACAGCAGAAACTAACACAACATTGTAAACCAATGTATATATACTCCAATAAAAATTAAAGTTAATTAATGAGTTGTTTGGGGAAGAAAGGGCTGGAGAGTCTGTAGGAAGGTTGGTGTCATGGCCACAGGACAGGGTGGGGGAAGGGGAATATGGTCACTGGGGTGGAAAGAAGCAATGACAGGGTTAATCCTGGGAAGAGACTGAGGTCGTGAGAGAAGGTCTTGGACATGACGCTCCATCCCTATCAGTAAGAATCCAAGACAAGTCTTCGAATGGGGCAGATAAGTGAGCCAAATCAGGTTTCTAATTAATTTTTTTGTTGTTGGGAAAAATAACACTTGGCATGAAGACACATTAAAGGGCTCATAGTCCAGATCAGAGAAACCACGTGAATGTGCAGCTTAGGAGTAGAAGTGGAGATTGAACGCAGAGGAGCAATCTAAGGGACCCTGTGAATGGCGTGGATGGATGCAGGATGTGAACTGGAGTGGGTCTGGCTGCATCATCTACTCCCACTCTTTGCAGGAGAAAAAGTACAGCTCTGAGCTCTGTAGGCCACTCTCAGTACACGGCATCTTGTGTTTAGGATCTTCCTTAGTAAAATCACAGACTTCTTAGGACTTGGGGCTCAGTTGTGGATTGACTGGTTCTTATTCAAACTAGAAGACAGTGAAGAAGAAAGACTGGAGAGTCACAAAGGAAAGGGAGCTTGGAGCCTGAATAAAGACCAAGATGGGGGGCAGCAGGGCCATTCCACACATTGGAAGGTTGTGTTAGCAAAAGTGGGAGCCGGCTGCCCGTAAGCGATCTATGATATACCTGACAACACTTATTTAGCTAACTTAGAAGCCCCCCCACCTTCAGGAATGAGAATTCTTTTTTGGTGTTGTTAAGTAGAGTTGATTTACAATGTTGTGCCAATCTCTGCTGTATAGCAAAGTGAGTCAGTTATACACATATATAGTTCTTTTAAAATATTCTTTCCCATTGTGATTTATCCCAGGAGACTGGATATAGCTTCCCGTGCTATAGTCAGACCTTGTTGTTTATCCATTCTAAGTATAATAGTTTGCATCTGCCAACCCCAAACTCCCAGTACATCCTTCTCCCTCCTCCACTCCCCTTCGGCAACCACCAGTCCGATCTCCCTGACTGTGAGTCTATTTCTGTTCTGTAGATAGGCTCATGTGTGCTGTATTTTAGATTCCATATATAAGTGATATCATATGGCATCTGTTTCTCTTTCTGACTTATGTCACTTAGTATGATAATCTCTAGTAGCATCCATGTTGCTGCAAATGGCACTGTTTGTCCTTTTTCATGGCTAAGTAGTATTCCACTCAGGTCTGAGAAATCAGGTTCCTTTTCCCTTTGGAATTCCTTTAACTCTTTTCAGTGTTTTTTCCCCAATTCCTCTCACTCTATATGTCAGGACATAAGATGATCTACAACCCAAAGTCCATACCCAGACCCATCTCAAATGTTAGCGTGCAGAGAAATCATTGCATTCAGTTTGAGAAAGTTGTCCCAAGTGATTCTAGACTCTACCCCTCCACACAGACTCACTCCTGTTGAAAGCTTCTATTTTACTGTGTGCCTTACCCATTCCGGATGAGGACAAAGACTGCACGTCAGTTTGACCCTTCAGTGAACTCCTATGGATGATGCAGCCCCCCTCTCATTGGTGTCCTATCACAGGACCATGTTGAAGTCAAGGCTCACTGTGATTCTCAGCTGTATTTTGTAGCTGTTTTTCCACAAGTCAGCTCTTAATCACCAGGACTAAAGGAGGACAGGAAGGCATACATAACCCAAATCAACAGATAACTCAAACCTTGTTGTAGGCAAAGGCTCACATTTCTCCCCCACTGAGTCCTTTGTAGAGCTCTTATCACGAAGCAAAACTTAATAATGCTTTGCCCGTTCTCTTTGCTCCTTCACACATGCTTATGGAAGTCCTAACTAGCAGCAAAAATGACCGAAACCCAGCAGGAGGTGGAAGGGGACAGGGGAAGCAAAAGACCTTGAAACTTCATAAAATGGATAATAAGTGACTGAATGATAGGCTCTTGGAAAATCAGACCCTGGCTGATGAGGCTTCTTTTTTTCCCTCAAATACAATGAAGACAAATCATCAAGTTTGCTCCATGATGTAAATTCTGAATTGCTGTGAATTACTCCCACAACTCAGGAGAGAGGCAAAGAATGGGAGAAGCCTCAATTTTCACTTTTTAAATGTGCAACCATAACCTTAAAATTCATCCAATTCAGGAAGCAGCTTGTCTCTAAATGTGATGGGGAAAAAAAGAAGAAGAAGAAAAACAGTCTATTGCGTCTATCGGGGCTTCTAACACACTTACAGATGGTGCAATTAACATCCAGCTCAGCCGGTGTTCCCACCATACCCTCTTCCCCCTCGTCACTCTAGGCTTTGGGCAACGCCTGACTTCATCTTTCCTTTTGTTCTACCCTTTGTTTTCTCTTCTGTGGGTTCTGTAGTCACCGGAGGGAATCATTTCACTTCACAGTGACCTTCTAAGAGCAGGAACTAGAGTGAAGAGGTTGACAAGATGCCCTGGCCCCCAGTCCTCACGCCACAAGACTTTTTTCCAAGATTGTGTGTTGGGAGGGTATACCCACCATGAAATACTGTCTTTCAAAGAAATAGAAAGCAAATATGGACCACACTGATCTTCATTAAATCTGTGTAGAGTGGGCCTCCCCTGTGGGCCAGTGGTTAAGAATCCAACTTGCAATGCAAGAGACAATGGTTCGAAACTTGGTCCCCGAAAATCCCACATGCCTTGGGCCAAGTTAGCCCGGGTGCCACAACTACTGAGCTCGTGCTCTAGAGCCCACAAGTTGCAACTCCTGAGCCCACATGCGACAACTACTGAAGTCTGCATGCCTAGAGCCTGTGCTCTGCAACAAGAGAAGCCACAGCAATGAGAAGCCTGCACACTGCAACTAGAGAAAGCCTGCACACAGCTACAAAGATGCAGGGCAGCCAAAAAAATAAGTAAATTTAAAAAAATCTGTGCAATGGAATCATGGTATCCAAGTTAGTATTTTCTGTACTTCCTTGTGCATTTAAAGAATTTTGCATTTTAAAAATGTTACACTGTATGGAACATAAAAGACAGGTGACTTGCACCATTCTACTATTTCAGAGTTAAAGTAGAGAATGTTTATCCTAAGATATGTATTTTGCTATGTGTACAGTATTTACTCCTACTGGAAACTAAGCTGCCATACCCAATTTAACTCACGTCTCTGAAATATGCACCAAAGTAACAGGGAAGCTGGGCTTCCCTGGTGGCTCAGTCCATAAAGAATCTGTCTGCATTGAGGGAGACCTGGGTTCGATCCATGTGTTGGAAAGATCCCCTGGAGGAGAGCATGGCAACCCACTCCAGTATTCTTGCCTGGACAATCCCCATGGACAGAGGAGCCTGACAGACTGCAGTCCATGGGGTGGCAAAGAGTCAGACATGACTGAGTGACTAACTGCAACAGGGAAGATCGGCTCGTCCGTCTCACAGGTAGAATGAAGTAGACCCAGCCCGCTCTCCTCCATGAGGTCTGTAGCATACTTTGTGAGAGGCTGGGGCACTGTCCCGAGGTCACCACAGTTGCGCAGAATAGCATCGTTTCGTCCAGCTTCAGCATTTAGCTGGAGGTCACCTCGCCACCTCATTATCAGCCCTGCTCCACGGTTTATGAGGCAATGAATGCATCACACGCTCTGCTAAAGGATGCGTGTGTGTGCTGCTCTATCCTGGTGCAGCCCAACCCGGGGGGAAGTAATTCCACATTTAGGAATGTCTCAAAAATCCCAAGGAATTCCTGGGAAACAATGAAACGCTCTAAAAGGAGAGTCCTTCTAGAAAATCAAAGCATCAGGGGAAAAAAGAATTCCTTTTGTGGAGACACGCAAACATTAGCTGAAGTTGTTGCTTTCAGCATGATCCCACTTCTGCATACAATAAAACGACATATGTGTGTTTACATAAACAAAATCTATTTATAACATATTTTTAAAGCCTGGAAGAAAATACTCTGAACGGTAACAATATTATCTCTGAGTAGAACAAAACTCTTTTTATTCTTCTTAGGCCTATGTAGATTTTTCAAATGTTTTTATAATGCACATGAATTGCTTTTATAGACAGAAAAAAATATTTTAAAAGCAAACCAAAAAAACATCGATCTACTTTGGTCATCCGCCCAGACTATTACACTAGCAAATATAAATTATTATTATAAAAGGTAAAAACTTGGGGGAGAGTCCAATATCAAAACATGTTCTGAAAAGCATAATGAAAATTGGGTATATGCCTGTAATGGCAATTGTATAAAAATCAGTGGGCACAAGGTAAAAGACTACAGTAAAATTAAAACGCTTGTCTTATGGTGGTGGGAAAATAAGTCTATTTTCTTTTGTTTCCAGTTTTCCCATTGTTGCTATCTACCTACCTACCTGTCCCCTACTTACCTATCTATCTAATCCTCTATCTCATCTATCTATCTTTAAAAACAATGGACTTAGTATTATGGCTTGCTAAGTCAGTTTATTGGGGCATAGGGCCAAGTGCCTCCATATACGGAGAGAAATTGGCTCTGAGAGGTAAACTAGTACAGTTGGACCTATCACGGCTGATGTGGGCTTGCATAAAACATCACGAAGACCGTGGACTTAGGAAGACTGAGTTCACACCCGGAGGCAGCATTAAGGACCTCAGGTGAGTTGGCCTCTCAGACACCCCTTCTTTCCCAAATACCCACCGGTGCCTTGTAGTGCTGCCTGGAGACAGTGTAACACACATATACGCCTGGAACCGACGGGTCATTGATAAGTGGTTGCCACTCGAGTCACCTAAATTCAAGAAAAGCAAGCAGATTCTGGAACACTTACCAGGGTGATTCTAATGGAATAAGGAATCTGCAAAAGAATCAAATGAACATTTACAACTTGTACGGCAGGAAATCTCTGAAGAGAGATTGAACTGATCAAGGAAATTTGTTTGAAATCTCTAGAAGAAAAACTAATGTAAGTGAATTTGCTGATGATTTTTTTAGCATAGAGGGACAAACAAAGCTTTTTGTTGTTACAAATACATTTGACAAGTAACAGACAGTTGAGATGTATATATCACAACTTTGGTGACACCGGATAGATTCTCATACCATGGAATTCACTCCCTTGGTCTCTGCATACCAGGGGCTCTTCTTGTAACTGGGTCATGGCAGCTCCAGTGTTTCAATAAAAGAAGAAACATATGTGATTTGTGTAAGAGGAGGGTGGATTAGGGGATGTTGGCAGACTGGGACTTTTGTTTAAAAGACATCTGAATAATAAATGGGTCCCACTTAGACTGTACATTTATTTGCCAGGGCTTGGAAGGGGAACTGATGGGAATTTTAAGGAAGTCAAGTCTCATCCTCTGGGCTATATAATTTAGCTAACTGAAACTTTTCTATAAGGAAGAAAATGTAATGAACATTCAACTTTTGTATCAAATTTTATGAATAGATCTTCTCCAGTGAACATTTGGAGTTCAGTAAAAATGGCTACAAATTTTTATCACTTCCTCCATCAAGAGGTTCAGTTCAGTTCAGTTCAGTCGCTCAGTTGTGTCTGACTCTTTGCCACACCATAAAGCACAGCTCACCAGGCCTCCCTGTCCATCACCAATTCCCGGAGTTCACTCAAACTCATGTGCATTGGGTCGGTGATGACATCCAATCATCTCATCCTCTGTCGTCCCCTTCTCCTCCTGCCCCCAATCCCTCCCAGCATCAGGGTCTTTCTCAATGAGTCAACTCTTCACATGAGGTGGCCAAAGTATTGGAGTTTCAGCCTCAGTATCAGTCCTTCCAATGAACACCCAGGGCTGATCTCCTTTACAATGGACTGGTTGGATCTCCTTGCAATCCAAGGGACTCTCAAGAGTCTTCTCCAACACCATAGTTCAAAAGCATCAATTCTTTGGCACTCAGCTTTCTTCACAATCCAACTCTCACATCCATACATGACCACTGGAAAAACCATAGCCTTGACTAGACAGATCTTTGTTGGCAAAGTAATGTCTCTGCTTTTGAATATACTGTATAGGGTGGTCATAACTTTCCTTCCAAAGAGTAAGTGTCTTTTAATTTCCTGGCTGCAATCACCATCTGATTTTGGAGCCCCAGAAAGTAAAGTATGACACGGTTTCCCCATCTATTTCCCCATCTATTTCCCATGAAGTGATGGGACCAGATGCCATGATATTCATTTCTGAATGTTGAGCTTTAAGCCATTTTTTTCACTCTCTTCTTTCACTTTCATCATGAGGATTTTTAGTTCCTCTTCACTTTCTGCCATAAGGGTGGTGTCATCTGCATATCTGAGGTTATTGATATTTCTCCTGGCAATCTTTATTCCAGCTTGTGCTTCTTCCATTTAGAGCCAGTATATTTCTTATCCACCCCCCTCTCCCTTTCCTTGCCCTGGTAAACCTGAGCAGGGCCTGTGACTGCTTTGAACAAGAAAACACAGCAGAAGTGGCACTGTGCCAGGTGGAACCAGCAACCACGCTCTGAGGAAGCCCAAGTAGCCAGGTAGTGGCACCCCCTGGAGGAGAATTGAGTCATGATGACACCTAGCTGACAGTCAGAACCAGTCTGAGTGAACCGTCTTGGAATTAGACCCACCAGTTTGAGTCAAACACTACCTGAGGTTGCTTGGAGTGAAAAATACACTATCCTTGTTAAGTCCTTCTCAAATGGCAAAACTATCAGCTTATTGGTTGTTATTTTAAACCAGACACAGTTCCTGCCCTCCCAGGATTCCTGGTCTGGTAGGTGCCCAATTCATCTTTCTAATGATAATAGCAGTATCTGCTCTAACTGCATTGACTACAGCTCTGGACAGAGGAGCCTGGCGGGCTATAAAGTACACGGGACTGCAAGAGCTAGACATGACTTAGTACATAAGCCACCACTGCCACTACAGCTCAGGCCAGGTCTCGGTGGAGGTTTTGTTTTGGTGCGGAAGGCTGGCCCACCAGAAGGAGGCCAGAATTGCACAGCTGAAATGCCTGTTCAATTGCTGCCACCAGTTCCTAGGGCTTTTCCTTAAGCTGAGCACCGCAAGAGGCAGGCAAGACTGCTCCCATCCTCCTGGACATGCCCTCAGGTCAGGAAGCTCTTTGGATGAAAGACAAAGGCAAAGCAGGGGTTTACAGGAACTGTGAGAGGAATCCTTGGAGAACTAAGAAATTCACATGGAACTCTTCTAAGTGAGTTCAGAGTCTTTGGTATACAAACCACTACTGGCCAATTCAAACTCCAAGAAAGTTTTAGTGTTTTCTTTTTTTTTTTTAATTTGAATTATCTCAGCAATAACAGAACCTCAGCAATCTGCCAGCAAATAATCACACTAATTAAGATTTATACAATGAACATCTTGGAATTCATGGACCTCTTTCATGTATATCCTAGTTCTTCCATTATCAGTCTCAGAAACTGCTTCTCACGGGACCCTGGCCTGTTCCCTTCTCAGCTGCTACCATCACACCCAAAGTAACAGAACTATAATTGTTAAAATGTCTACTGTTTAATAGTCCAAAAATGGATCTTTCCCTTGAAGAGGGAATCTCAGGGTGCCCACTTTTTACTAGATAACTTGATGACTGGCAACAATCAAAACTGCCTGGAGCCAAAGGGCGCTTTATCATAGGACACAAAGCCAGAGCACGGGCTCCGAGTCTGTCTGCTCAGATATCTGTCGGCTTCCCGGTCTGCTCTTAGGCTCCTGACTTCAGTGAATTTGAATGATTCTACATCAGTGATGGATGAAAAGCTCTAGGATGGAAATTGTCATAAGTGGCTATAAACTACACCAAGAAGCACAGCTGCTAAATGAACATTATGGCTTGAACACAGAAATAGATCGCATTAATCTGCCCTCCATAGGGGTCCACACACCATTAGCACAACAAGTCTATTCATCCCTGGGATGTAGCTCCAATATAAACAAGAGAAGCAGCTCGCTTTCAAAGCTCCATGGAGAGGGGCCCCACAATAATTCAAGGACAGCGTCCCAAGACCTTCAGAATTCTGGAGACCACGGGCCAGCACCAAGAACCTGAAGGACAGCTTCTGGATTCCCCATCTCTTTGCTTTCTGCTCTCTCAGACCCTGGGTGCCCAGGTCCCTCTTTGTGCTTTAGGTTAGTGCCCTCTGTGGTTTCAGGTTCTCCAGAGTTTCTGGATTCAGAGCGCTCAGACGTCTTCTGCAAGGTGTTCCCAGGTCCCTGCTTCTCCCGCTGTGCCATGTGCTTCTGTGCTCCTGGAGACACTCCTCCTTTCGAGCTATGGTCTCAGCCAAACCAGGAGGAAAGCAACCTCCACGTCATTAACTCAAGCAGTGGTGAAGGAATCTCCAGTTACGTGTGTGCATGGAGAGCACTGTGCGAATTCAAGAGGATTGTTCTAACATGAATACAGTTGCTGAGTGTTTTCACCATGACAATTCTCCAGCACCTGGGAGGCCTTTAAGGAATGGACATCTTTTTTCAATTTGCACAAAGATGACTTGTGGGGTAAAATGTCCTGTGAATTACTGGAAAACCTCTGCCCTTCCAGGGGTATTTATCACTTCAAATAAATTTCTAACTGGGGAAAACTTTTAGGCATATGTTCTGTGCCCCAAAGTAAGGTGAGCTGGAGGATGAGCTCCAGGCCTCATAATCTTCCCTTGTATGCTCAGTTGCTTCAGTCGTGTCCAACTCTGTGGGACTCCATGGACTGTAGCTCACCAGGCTCCTCTGTCCATGGAATTCTCCGAGGAAGAATACTGGAGTGGGTTGTCACGCCCTCCTCCAGGGGATCTTCCTGACCCAAGAATCAAACCCGCGTCTTCTGCATCTCCTGCATTGCAGGTGGATTCTTTACCTACTGAGCTACCTGGGATGCCCTTATTTGTCTGTAATAGTGACCTCTTCCCTTTCTGTCCACTCTTCATATTTATGTTACTCCTAAAATACTGTTGTCACCTCTCATGATTTTATATTTTTTCTTAGTCCCATGTTATGTGTCCACTGTAGCAAATCAGAAAACACAACTAAGAAAAATAATTTCACTTTCTGAGGGTAACCACATTATTATTTTAGCAATATGCTTAGATATTTTTGAAGCATAAATGCGTAAATACAATAAAAATATACATCACATTATATGCAACTGCTCTAACCTATTTTCACTTTATACCTCCATCCCTTTCTCTACGTACATACACGCACATAAGAATGGATATATATTTGGAAGAACTCATAATTCATTGACTGATTAGCCACAATGTAATTAATCCCATTATAGATATGGACACAGTAATAAAAATTAAGGATGCATACAGTTTACAAAAACTGGATAATCACTTTCCAAGGCATGTTTTTATGCAGTTCACCTTGTCCTTATTTTAAGTAAGCCTGACCACAGGATTCTTTTGATGTCTTATCAATTTAATTCAAGCTGCTTCTTCCCATCCTGGGACCAAATATACAAGTAGACAAAAGAGCACAAATTCACTCTTCATTCTGTACAAACCCTTACTCTGGCACTTCCATTCACAGCTGTATTCAGATTCAAGCTTGGACTCATATAGAAACTCACCCCATAGGCAGGGTCACGTGTTCACTATATCTGGCATCCAAAGAAGGGGAAAGGGTAGGATGGGTCTAGGGGTGATCGAGCATGGGAACAAGGCAGGAGAGGAGTTCTGAAGGCTCCAGTGGAATGGAAGTCATCAGAAGGATAAGAAAGTAATGACCAGATCATGAGGGCAGTCTCTGTAGTTCTGGGAAGAGAAGAAGGCATCGCAGCCGTAGTCAGAAAGGGTTTGATGCTGAGACTGGGAGGCCAATGGTGATACTTCACGGGAACGATGACATGAGGAGGATGTGAGCTAAATAGGGAGCCACCCCAGGGGGCTTCCCAGGTGGCGCAGCAGCAAAGAATCAGTCTGCCAGTGCAGGGACATAAGACACACAGGTTCGATCCCTGGTCCAGGAAGATCCCCTGGAGGAAGAAACAGCAGCCCACTCCAGTGTTCTTGCTGGGATAATCCCATGGACAGAGGAGCCTGATGGGCAACAGTCCATAGGGTCCAAAGGAGTTGGGCATGACTGCACGACTGAGCCCACACACACACACACACACATACACACAGGGACCACCTCATAGCCATGCAGAGCCAGGGCTGGGGCTGGGAGGAATTGACCTCTGGGGGTGGCCCCAGAGGAAGAGAGAGCAGTAGGAGAGAAAGGAGACGGGCACAGGCTAACACAGAGAGGAAGGGCTCTGTCTCTGTGAAGCACACCTCGTGGATGGCCAATCCTTGCACCGCAGTCTCCCAGCAGCTCTGATGACTCAGCCAGCAGACATCCCTCATTCTGCATCTATCTAGTTTCAGAAATATCCTAAAATAACGCCTGCAGCATTACAGTCCTTCCTGGTCATCACATCACCCTTCAGTGAGCCCCAATCCCCTAGAAGCAGCCACATACCTGCTCATCTGGTGCCCCATCTCTTTAAATGCTACTGGCATCGTCTCCAAGTGAACTTTGACCCCCACTACTGAGACCCACTGCTCCAGGAATTTCCGTGAGACATCTGTACCTCCATCCCATGGAGTTAAGACAGTATTGCCTCACAGCACTGTTGTGAGGGTTAAGTAAATTAATACATGTAGATGGACTGAGAACTTTACCTGGGATGCTGTGAAACCTCAAAAAAAAAAAAAACTATTTACGAAGTGGGGAAAAGGGGGTGGGATGAACTGGGAGACTGGGACTGACAGATATACACTACTAGGTATAGATAGATAATGAATGAGAACCTACTGGAGAGCACAGAGAACTCTACCTCAGTGATTTGTGGTGACCTAAATGGGAAGAAAATCTAAGGAAAAACGTGGATATATTACACCTATAGCTGATTCACTTTGCTGTACAGCAAGAAACTAACACATTGTAAAGCAGCTATACTCCAATAAAAATTAGTAAGAAAAACTTAACCATTATTACAGTGACTTCTTCATTTACAGGAACAATGCATGCCATTGGCACTTTCATTCCTCATCTCTTACTTAGCCGTAAACTTTGAGGTGCCAGTTTCCTCCTGCCTGAAAAATCAGTGCCAGATGATTGATCTCAGCAGAATAGCCCCACAGCCCTTACCTCCTGGGCGGCCCCTTCTGCAGTGCCCAAGTGCCGTAGTATCACCACACAAAAATACCCGGATTCGATCACCCCATCCATTTGTGATCCTTTCCGCTGAGGGTGATGTGCTATCTCTGCCCATCTTTGTGTAGCCATGGGACCTAGCACAATGCCCACCCATAGGAGGTATCTGATGAATGGTGAATCTCACCCCCCTGCTCCCCAACCTTGTGTATGTGTGTGCTCAGTCGTGTCTGACTCTTTGCAACCCTGTGGAATCCTCCAGGCAAGAATGCGGGAGTGGGTTGCCATTTCCTTCTCCAGGAATAAAATCCTGATTATCTATTTACTTATTGCATCCTGATTACCTATTTAGCCCCTTATCCTCTCCATGAACCCCAAAGTCATTTCATGAAGAAATAAAGTCATACACTTTTACCCAGTTATTTGTCTATGATTTCAGGTTCTTTGGACAGGTACTCTAAAATACACTAACCACTCCCAAAATGATCACATTAAAACAAACAAACAAAAAAGCACAATATAAGGCATAGTGCCCTGTCTTCTCTAGGTTTATAATTTAAAAGTAATTTTACGGAAAGAAGGCACATGGTCATGTCCACGAGAATTCCAGAGAAATGCAGGTGAACCACAATGAGATAAAGTCTGTTAAAACAATTTTAAAAAACAGAAATGTGTAATGCATTGTGTCACCAATAGCCCTACCTAAAATCTGGCCCTAGCAGCAGTCATTTTAATTTTCACTGAGACAGGCCCATGATCTTTGTCACACTGGAAGTCATCAGTGAGGTCTCCCAAACAGTTACTCTGCACTCAGTCTAAATTAATGTTCACTATAGTAATTATTTTAAGACAATGTAGAGAAACTCAAGAGTTGAGAAAACTTTAATAAAGATAGCTGAAGATGCAGAAAAGAGACAGTTGATGAACAGTGCAAGAAACTGGAATTGTTTCATCTAGAGAAGAGAGGTAGAAAGGCGATGGGGTTTTGTCTTCCAGTTCATGAACAGCTGTTATTAGTATGTAGTGATCATTTGCTGAACTTTCCTGGTGATTCAGAAGGTAAAGAATCTGCCTGCAGTGCGGGAGACCCGGGTCCCGTCTCTGGGTCGAGAAGATCCCTTGGAGGAAGGCATGGTAACCCAGTCTAGTATTCTTGCCTGGGAAGACCCATGGACAGACGAACCTGGAGGGCTACAGTTCATGGGTCACAAAGAGTCGGACATGACTGAGCAACTAACACTTTTTTCAATCACTGGCTATCCTGACCCAAGCAGACAAAACAGGAGCAAATGAAATTAAATCAGGAAAGATTTCAATTAGACACAAGGAAGAACCTTCCAGCTGATTAATGACTAGAATGAGCTACTTAAGGGAGGCCGCCAGCTTCCATCCCTGGAGTGCTAATAAACAACTCCTTTATCTATAGTGGGTTTGGAACTCATCTACCTATAGGCACAGTGACCTCCAGAGATCATTTACAACTATTTGATTTGATGACTCTCACAGTGTTTACTGGTGTTTCATTGATCACAGAAATTATTGGAACTGGCAAAAGGCTGAGGATCAATAAGGCTGAGGACGAGCAGGGATTAGTGGTAGAATTACGTACTGAATAGACATCAGACGTGCCTTCCTCCAATATGATCATATTCTAGTGCTATTAAGATCAAAAGAAAAATGCATGAACTCATACTTTCCCAGTGGGAGA
Source organism: Neotragus moschatus (assembly GCA_006410615.1). NCBI lineage: Eukaryota > Metazoa > Chordata > Mammalia > Artiodactyla > Bovidae > Neotragus > Neotragus moschatus. The sequence continues at coordinate 499,565 of SJYA01000847.1, read as the reverse complement.
CTGAATGGTTAGAAATAAAATAAAGTTTCTTTCAGTGACCTAAGCAGGACTCAATCGCTAGAGAAAATGAAGAGGTCAAAGTAAAATCATGATTTAGCTGTATTTTCCAGTAAACCAACACGTGTCACATATCCTAAGCCCCTGCCTTACGCAGTGCAGTTTTATGAACAGCAAGTGTGTGTGCTCAGTCGTGTCCGACTCTTTGCAACCTGATGGATTATAGCCCGCCAGGCTCCTCTGTCCATGGGATTCTCCAGGCAAGAATACTGGAGAGGGTTGCCATTTCCTACTCCAGGAGATCTTCCCGACCCAGGAACTGAACTTGAGTCTCCTGCATTGCAGGAGGATTCTTTACAACTGAGCTACTGGAGAAGTCCATACGGAGAGCAGTCTCGCACAGTTCTTCCTCAGCTGAGCCTGGGACTCCCAAAGCCACAAGTCTGACCCTCAAAGTCCGCACCACCTCTAAAATCCCATGGAGATGCCACCTTTTCTCTGAAGACTTACCAGATCCCTTCAACCCAGAGTGCACATCTCATTCACCTCATCACTGCCTTTGCATCTGGGTTACTGCACCCGGGAGGGCTCTCTCATGTCTGCTTGACTGGGCTCCAGACCCAACAGAGCAGCAGTCCCCAACAGCAGGAGGAATGTCGGTCTACCACATCCTGGAGCATCTTTCCAGGCTCTGAGAGCTCCCATGGACCAGACGGCCGTCTTCTCTTCCTTTGATGCTAGTGCCCAAGACACAGTCTCTTTCCCCTCCTCTCAGGAATATCCCCCACGCTCCTTATCCTTTGTAAAAGCTCTTCACTCAAGGACTATAAAGGGAAATCAGTCTCTCCAATCCTTCACTTCCTGCTGCCCATGAAGGCCAATATATAAGTCCCTTTCTGTTCAAAGATCTGTAAAAAAAAAATCACTATGGCCTTATACAAATGGGAATGAATTTTTAAAACTCAAGGTTCTAATAAATATTCTCAGAGTCTGGTTTGACTCCTTGGCCTTAATTCCGCTCTGAGACAGTAAATAGAAGTCTCATTTTGTTTTTGTTCCTGAAGAACCTATCAAATGTCAGTCCTATCACCATTTACCCTACCAATGAGGTTCTTACAGTCTCTTTTTCATCCTAGAGAGTTGTTTTAACCAAAAAGGAAAAGGGTGGAGGAAGGATAAACTAGGAGTTTGGGGTTAACATACATACACTATGCTGTGCTAAGTTGCTTGGTCATGTCAAACTCTTTGCGACCCCATGGACCACAGCCTGCCAGGCTCCTCTGTCTATGGGGATTCTCCAGGCAAGAGTACTGGAGGGAGTTGCCATGGCCTTGATCCTCCCAACCCAGGGATCAAACCCAGGTCTCCTGTATTACGGGAGGATTCTTTACCAGTTAAGCTACCTGGGAAGCATAACATACAGACACTACTATAAAACAGACAGCCAACAAAGACCTACTGTATAGTGCAAGGTATATTCAATATTTTTAAATAATCTATATGGATGACTCAGTGGTAAAGAATTCTCTTGCCAATGCAGGAGATGCAGGTTTGATTTTGGATCAGAAAGATCCTTTAGGGAAGGAAATGGCAACACACTCCAGTATTCTTGAATGGGTAAACCTAAGAAAGAGAGGAAAACATCAGAATGGGAAAGACTAGAGATCGCTTCAAGAAAATTAGAGATACCAAGGGAACATTTCATGCAAAGATGGGCTTGATAAAGGACAGAAATGGTACGGACCTAACAGAAGCAGAAGATATTAAGAAGAGGTGGCAAGAATACACGGAAGAACTGTACAAAGAAGATCTTCACGACCCAGATAATGATGATGATGTGATCACTAATCCAGAGCCAGACATCTTGGAATGTGAAGTCAAGTGGGCCTTAGAAAGCATCGCTATGAACAAAGCTAGTGGAGGTGATGGAGTTCCAGTTGAGCTGTTTCAAGATGATGCTGTGAAAGTGTTGCACTCAATGTGCCAGCAAATTTGGAAAACTCAGCAGTGGCCACAGGACTGGAAAAGGTCCTTTTTCATTCCAATCCCAAAGAAAGGCAATGCCAAAGAATGCTCAAACTACCACACAATTGCACTCATCTCACATGCTAGTAAAGTGATGCTCAAAATTCTCCAAGCCAGGCTTCAGCAATACATGAACTGTGAACTTCCTGATGTTCAAGCTGGTTTTAGAAAAGGGAGAGGAACCAGAGATCAAATTGCCAACATCTGCTGGATCATGGAAAAAGCAAGAGAGTTCCAGAAAAACATCTATTTCTGCTTTATTGACTATGCCAAAGCCTT
>SJYA01000847.1:447017-496417 GCA_006410615.1 Neotragus moschatus | reverse complement strand
AAAAGACTCTGATGCTGGGAGGGATTGGGGGCAGGAGGAGAAGGGGACGACAGAGGATGAGATGGCTGGATGGCACCATGGACTCAATGGACGTGAGTCTGAGTGAACTCCGGGAGATGGTGATGGACAGGGAGGCCTGGTGTGCTGCGATTCATGGGGTCGCAAAGAGTTGGACACGACTGAGTGACTGAACTGAACTGAAGTGAACTGATGGACAGACGAGCCTGGCAGGTTACGGTGCATGGGGTCACAAAAAAGTCAGATACAACTTAGTGACGAAACAGCAATAACAAATAACTGAATCACCGTGCTGTACAATCTGAAACTAACACAATGTTGTAAATCAAGTATACTTCAGTTTTAAAAAGGTAAACAGCAGGTATACCCTAGCATCAGGTGGCATCTCAGAAGATCTCTATAGTGGACTCTGTCCAGTGAAGGAGGTCTCCTCACATGTTCCAAAGGATATATTTTGAATGACAGCCTGTGACTCTGGCTTCTGGGCTTCCCTGGGGGCTAAGATCGTAAAGAATCAACCTACAATGCAGGAGACCTGGGTTCCATCTCAGGGTTGGGAAGATCCTCTGGAGAAGGGAACAACTACCCACTCCAGTATTCTTGCCCAGAGAAGCCCAAGTACAGAGGAAACTGGCAAGCTACAGTCCATGGGATTGCAGAGTAGACACAACTAAGTGACTTTCACTTTCTTCACTGTCTTCTCACCCCGACTTTGCATATTTAATCCCTATATCCTCTCCCTGAGTTCAGCAGCTCTGATGCCAAAGAGTAATAAACAGAGCTGAAGATCCTCACAGAGACGTCCATTTGCTACACATTCACACAGTTTGCAAGATGTTAACAGTATCTTCCCATAGACTTCAGAATGTCTTCAGGAGTCTGAAGAATAATTAAATAGTGTTGTATCCATGAACAACTAAATTGAGGCAACCAAGGCATATTTTTGAACACTTGCCAGATCTCTTGCACAAAGCCTGAAACTTTCACCAAGCACTTGATGCAGGGCATGGGCGAGGTAGAAAATGTGAGAATGGGTAACATACGAATGCTGGGTGGAAGCAGTTGTCCAAAAATTGATTACTTCAGCTGTTTGGAAGTATTACTGAGGATATTTCCGTTCAATATCAGGAATGAAGGAATGAAAAAGAAAAATTTCTTTGGTTAAGAAATGAGGTACTGAGAGTTAGTAACAGGCGAAATAATGAGCCAGGTGACTGGGCAATCTAACAAGTAAGAGGTACAGGCTTCTGGTCTCTCACAGAGCTCTGGTACAGGGTTGCTGCAAAGTGGATCCAGGTTGAGTTTCCAAGCAAAGCCGGAAGCCTGATGGATGTGGAGTTTTGGTCTGCAGGTCCCAAAGAAATTGCAGGCTTCATGCAGTAGGAGTAAGGCAGAGTAGGCTGTGACTCAGCAGGCAGGGTTCTGTCAAACTTAGCCCAGCTCTGCTGGACCGAAAGGTCAACAGCAGCGAAATGAATAAGGTTGCCAATTTACGCCTGCCCATTAGAACTGGTTTGGGGATGAGCTGGCAATTAAAAGATTCTCTTTGACAGGCTGGGGAATGAGAAAAGCCTATGTTCTCCTGTTGCCCCCAAACTTTCATAATTTTTATCCTATTACACTTAGAACAGCTCTATGGGAGTACGTATTATGATTCTCGCTTTACAGAGATAATTTGACTTAACCTGAGCAAAGTTAAAAAAAGTCACCTATGAAGCTCCATACTCACTTCAAAGCCATGGTGTTACCTTTTTCATGTTCCTTAATAGAGAAGATGGAAGGAAAATGGCAGTATAATATTTCTGCTTCCATTTGCCATCTGTGAACACAAAACCAACTGCCCCACTCAATGAACCCATCTTTTGGTTATACCTGCTCCCAACTTTAAAAGCTATGGTTATTGGCTGGCTCTGCATTTGAAGAGGAATGAAAAATAAATTTTGAATCTGTGCTTTTTCTTTTCTCGGTACCTACTATGTGCTAGATAATTTCCATATTTTTTCTACTATGAAATAAACATCAATTTTCTCATTATATAAAAGAAGACACTGACCTACACACAGAGAGAGGCTGATCAACTTGTAAAATGGTACAGCTATTGGTTATTTTAATTGGCTTCTTGTAATACTGTTCAGTGAACATCACTGTATTCTTCCTTGTTTAATAGCTTATTTTTCATTCATTCTGAAATATTTATTGAATGCCTTTGATATTTATTTAGTTCTAGAAAGTGAAAGAGGAGAGTGAAAAAGTTGGCTTAAAGCTTAACATTCAGAAAACTAAGATCATGGCATCTGATCCCATCACTTCCTGGGAAATAGAAGGGGAAACAGTGGAAACAGTGTCAGACTTTATTTTTTGAGGGCTCCAAAATCACTGCAGCCATGAAATTAAAAGACACTTACTCCTTGGAAGGAAAGTTATGACCAACCTAGATAGCATATTCAAAAGCAGAGACATTACTTTGCCAACAAAGGTCCATCTAGTCAAGGCTATGGTTTTTCCAGTAGTCATATATGGATGTGAGAGTTGGACTGTGAAGAAAGCTGAGCACCGAAGAACTGATTCTTTTGAACTGTGGTGTTGGAGACGACTCTTGAGAGTCCCTTGGACTGCAAGGATATCCAACCAGTCCATTGTAAAGGAGATCAGCCCTGGGATTTCTTTGGAAGGAATGATGCTAAAGCTGAAACTCCAATACTTTGGCCACCTCATGCGAAGAGTTGACTCACTGGAAAAGACTCTGATGCTGGGAGGGATTGGGGGCAGGAGGAGAAGGGGTCGACCGAGGATGAGATGGCTGGATGGCATCACTGACTCGATGGACGTGAGGCTGGGTGAACTCCGGGAGCTGGTGACGGACAGGGAGGCCTGGTGTGCTGCAATTCATGGGGTTGCAAAGAGTCAGACATGACTGAGCGACTGAACTGAAGTCAGCTGAACTGAGACAGTGTTTTGGGTATTGGGATACATTGGTAATATGACAAAGATCCTTGCCCTTAACCAGAGATAAATGAACAACTGGATTTTCTTTTGTTTTGTGAATGCATGCTTTTGAAATTCAAGTTCACTGGTTTGATTCCAGTAAGATAAAATGAAGAATATACATGACAACTTTTCTCTCCCGCTGAAAGCAACTATTAAACCCAGACAGAATGCATAAAACAACTATCTGAGATCTCTGACAATCAAACATCAACATGCAGGTTGGGAAGAATGCAAAGTATCATCAAACTAATGACTCTAAACAAGGCTCAGAGTCTCAGAACACAATATTCTGGATATCCAGAACCCAACCTAAAGTTACTCATAACACACAAAGCCATGAAAATCTTGACTTGTGTGGGGAAAGAGAATCAACAGGTGCCAACGATGTGCTGGCAGGGATATGAGAATTATGTGATGAAGATTTTAAAGCAGCTACTATAAAAATACTCAAACAAGCAGTCTCAAACAGTCTTGAAACAAAAGTTTGCAACAGAAAACAAATGTAAGTTTTATAACTGAAAATACCACCAAACAGACTCAGCAATGAGAAAGTTAATGGCAGAAGAGTCAGTGACTTAAAGTTAACAAGAGTAATTGGACAGTATACCATTCTTAAAGCTCTAAGTAACACATCAGATTCATATGGCACCAGACATATGTTTTCCTCTAATAAGTTCTAACCACAACCCTAACTCTAGAAATAATAGCTGTTCCTACAGCCATTATTTCTCAGTATTCTCTTTTTGTTCTTTCATCCCTCCAATTTTCTACAGTACATTTCCTCCTGTTCACTGAAATATTCATACATTTATGGTGGAATGTAAAAGGATATAACCACTTTGGAAAATGGTTTGTCCATATCTTACAAAGTTAAATATATACCTCTCCTCTCCCAATAGTTCTACTCTGAGGTATTTACCCTCAGAGTAGAGAAATGAAATGAAAAAAAAAATGAAAAATGAAAAAAATATGAGAAATGAAAAAAACATGTACACAAAGGACATGAACAAAAATGGTCAGAACATTTTCATTCAAAAGTCAAGAACTGCAATGATCGTCAGCAGAAAACAACATACTCTACTATATTCATAATGGAATATTACTTAGCTTTAAAAAGGAGCAATTTATTTATAAATGCAACAACATGGATGAACCTCAAAACATTATGCTGAGCAAAAGAAGTCAGACACAAAATAATGTGTGTTGTATGTCTGTACTAAGTTCTAAAACAAGCAAAAATAGTCTATAGTAAAAAATCAGTGATTAACATTGCATGTCAGCGGGGGCTGGGAGGTGGTAGGATCAACTGGGAAGGGCCATAAGGCAACATTTACTCATGAAAACATTCCATATTTTGGTAGAGATGGGATTATACCTAAAAAGGCATTTGTCAAAAGTCACTGAATACACATCTAAAATATATATTGAAATACCTACTGTACTTATTTTCATTAGAATTTTATTTTTAAAACATATTTTAGAGTCTCTGAGTATCATTTTAAGCCAATCTCTTTTTTTTTTTGGCTTTTGAAACATCTTTCCGTAAAGTACAAGCACATGATTTCTAACACCCAAATTTTAAACCCTTATGTTAGTATGGTTAATATCCCCCAAAGTTCTAGTCACCTTCACATCTTCCAACAGTTCTTAGACATAGCTTCTCTTGGTGCTTTACATTCAGAATATGTTTATGTGGTGTAAATATTTTTTCATTTCAATTTACTTCACTTTGTTGTTGTTGTCCTTTAGTCACTAAGTCATGTATGACTCTTTGCGACCCCATGGACTGTAGCACGCCAGGATTCCCTATCCTTCACTATCTCCTGGAGCATGCTCAGACTCACATCCATTGAGTTGGTGATGCCATCCAACCATCTCATCCTTTGTCACCCACTTCTCCTCTGCCCTCAATCTTTCCCAGCATCAGGGTCTTTTCCAATGAATAGGCTCTTTGCATCAGGTGGCCAAAGTATTGAAGCTTCAGTTTCAGCATCAATCTTTCTAATAAATATTCAGAGTTAATTTCCTTTAGGATTGACTGGTTTGATCTCCTTGTAGCCCAAGGGACTTTTAAGAGTCTTCTCCAGTGCCACTTATTACTTCATTTTAATAAATATTTATTGACCAAATCTGTGTGCAAGGTCAGGTGCTTAGCAATGTAAGAAATATAAGATAGAAGGCATACAGTCTACTCTTCCAGATGCTTATTATTCACAGTAAGATAATGGAATCACAAACTAAAATATTGGTAGAATATGAGGAATTTTAAAAAGTAAAATAGGGAGTCAATGAGATACAAAAACTTCACAATAAATTTGAGAAATGTTAGGTAGTTCTTTTAACATCCTTGGTTGAGAGGCATTCTGTTAAAAACATGACTTTCTTACTCCCACTTCCAGTTCATTTGATGTGCCATTTTTATGCTCCCTCACAAACATAATTAGCAGACATTGAGTATTTTATTCCAGTGAATTTCTGTTCCTATTAGTTCTAATAATTTAAGCAAGTGATCTTCAAAGAACATTGACCTTATTGGTGTAGACTTCACATATTCAAGAGGCCCCAGCTTACATAAGAAGACCAGTGTGGTTTCCCACCTAAAGAGGCACTAACCTCTTCCTAAAAGAATAAGAGAATCTAATTATCTTAAAAATTAAGCAGAAATAAGTATTTATATTTGCATTCTTCCAGTGAAACAGCAGCCATGACTTACTTCTTTCCTAGGGACGAGCCATCACTGTTGGTGACTACTAACACACTCAATCGTATTAGTTGTTCAATCGTATCCAACTCTTTGCACCTCCATGAACTGTAGCCCCCCAGGCTCCTCTGTCCATGGGATTCTCCAGGCAAGAACACTGGAGGGGGTTGCCATTTCCTCCTCCAGGGCATCTTCCTGACTGAGGGACTGAACCCAGGTCTCCTGCATTGCAGGAAGATTCTTTACCAACTGAGTCAACAGGGAAGCCCAAACAAGAAGTCACATGCACCAGTATTTCACTCCACATTAAATGAAAATTTCTGTAAGTGAACAAGTCAGAATCTGGTGGTAGTTTTTGCTTCCCCCACACACAAAAAAATCAGTGTCACCAATGATTAAGAAAGAAAACTAAGGCAAGGATGAGCCAGAAGTTGGTGGAAATCTGGGTTTCTAAGATCATTCCTTCTTTGGAAAAGAAAACCTTGTCATCAGTATTAACCACACAGAGCTGTTAGGCTGCCTGGCTGGAGAAGAATGAAGCATGACGCTCTAGCACTAGGGTTTGTAAGCTTTTCCTCCTTTCCTCCTAAGGACTCATTCTTATGGCTTTCTTTGTGACCTAAAGTGTATATAACTTTCAGCTTCTTTTTTATTTTCATTTTTTTATTGTGAATGCATGATTTTAATACACGTATATACTATAAAATTTATTACAAAATATAACCCTTACAACTATTTAAACTGATGTGGAAAAGAAACATTTGAATACCAACTCAAAAATATACAAGGGGATATTCAGTTTAAAATATCTTAAAAGCTAAGTTAGCAAAATTCTTCAAAATTATGTGTTAGAGAGTGGACATGAACATTCCAAACAATGGTGAGATGAATATTCCTATGTAATTAATAGACTGTAATCAATCAGTAGGTAATGGTATTAGTTTGCTAAAGTTACCATAACAGAATACCACAGATGGGGTGGCTTCAACAACAGAAACTTATTTCTTCAAAGGTTCGGAGACCAGAAGTTCCAGATCAAGATGCTGGTAGAGTACTTTTCTTCTTGGCCTTTTTCCTTGGCTGGCAGATGGCCATCGTGTTTTCCCACAGACTTTCCTCTGTGTACATATCCCTGGTGTCTCTCCATTTTCTTCTAAGGACATCAGTAAGATTGTATTGTTGATGTTCAGTCACTAGGTCATGTCCGACTCTTTGCAACCCCATAGACTTCACTATCTCCCAGAGTTTACTCAAACTCACGTTCATTGACTCAGTGATGCCATCCAACCATCTTATTCTCTGTTGCCCCCTTCTCCTCCTGCCTTCAATCTTTCCCAGCATTAGAGTCTTTTTCAGTGAGTCAGCTCATCACATCAGGTGGCCAAAGTATTGGAGATTCAGCTTCAGCATCAAGATCAGTGTTCATGTAACCTCATCTAACCTTGATTACTTCTTTAAAAGCCTGATCTCAAAATATAGTCACATGGATTAGCTTCTTTTTAGCAGTGACAAAATGGGTATTGTTTCCAGCCAGAAACAAAATCCCCCAAAACTCCAACCTAGAAATTAAACAGATTTCTAAAAATGGACCCTCTATCTTGCAACCAAAGTCCATCTTTGCAAAGTGGGTGGGAATAGAATTCTTTCCTCCCTCTGGTCCCTCCCCTACCCATCACTGCTGATGGATAAGAGATGTCAGCTTGTCAAGTCTTATTGGGTGCTACCTGATGTAAGGCCACACTGAGGCAGTAAAAATCTGTTTGCAGTCAGCTCTTTTAATAAGTCCCAGCAAACAAGAGGAAGGCAGATCTGTTCAGTAAGATGCTTCCTCTGATACGGAAGAAAAAAGAAAATAGTCCATGACAGAGGCTTGATATGAGGAGATTTTTAAACAAAGGACAGCTCTTTCTTTAGAGAAACTGGAGAGAAATAGCTTCCCTAGGGATTTTGAGATTCTAAGAAATATTATGTTTCTATGCTTATGATTTAAAGCTGACCTAAACTCCAAGCTCTTTGAAAAGGAGGTCATATCTTCTCTGTCAAATGTCCCCATTCCAAAAGTCCTGCTGAGTCCTAAGTATTCTGTGGGTTCTAAACTTTGATGAATAATATCAGTGCTATCTCTTAATCTCAAGCCCAGGGGGAAACTCTGGGAGGGTACCCAGCCTCCCATCCACCCACAAAAGGATTAGAAAGACGGAGAAGAGCAAATGTTCTGAAAATAAGTTTCTTGACACTAGGACCTAATTCTTGAGTGAACCAAAGTTAACTGTTCAGCCAAGAGATTTCAGAATTCTAAGAAATATGTTTCTATGCACTATACTCACATTATTATTACTAAGATCAAATTAGGTGCCAACCTCCTGAAGACAGTGGTCCAGCCTCCTCAGTACATGTTCTCATTCACGGTGCCTAGTGTATTGCTGGTGGGCTATGGGTCTGATAGTACTAAATGCTGATGAATGATGCAGCTGATGTTGGTACCAATAGTAAGAGTGATGGAGGAGACAATGAGACTAACCCAAGGTGTTTTGTTATTTTTTTAATGACCTGACAGAATGAACTGAGAATTATTCTGAGAGTGGTTTTTATGCATTTATTCATTCGTTCACTTTTTCTGAAACCTCTCAACCCTTACCTTCCATGTCACACTCACTTCTAGAACAATATAGATGTGGCAGAAATTGAGTTCCAGGAGTCAAGCTAACATCATTCATGCTAAACTTCTTATACCATTAGACTGAGAAATATCTTTCTGTCTGTATGGAATTAACAAACTAGGAGCTACCAAAGTGTTCAAGAATATTGGGCTTTTCAGAAATAATCTTGAATTGAAGGTTAAAGCACTGCCTTCATTCCTCACCTTCCAAGTAACATGCAAGAAACACTTGGTAAATGTTTTGAATGAATGCAGGCATGATTGTAAAATGAATGAAGGAACCCATGAGGGAGCGAGCAAACGAAGAATGGCTCCTTGAACTATATTTCTTTGCTAATTAGAATAGCAACTATTGTACAGGTTAAAAAAGAAAGTGAGAAAGATCACATTTAAGAATATGGAGCTTATGCTCTAAAAGAACGATCTCAGGAAACCTGGACGCTGATTCTTCAAATGAGTAATGCAAGGCTGCATGAGCTCCAGAATTGCAAAATATGACCCCCTGATGACAAAGCCAAGCAAACGGGTCATAATGATCTCATAAGAGCAAGCTCTTTTGTAAGCCATTATAACTTTTCACGTCCATTTTAACCAGATGATTTGTGGAAGCAGAAGAATTTGATTCCAATGCAAACTGGTGATGAAGTGTGTCTCTATCAGTGCTCACTTATTTCCTCTACAATATCTGTCCCCAAATCATTACCTTGTCCATATGATCTGAGTCCAACTGACTGAGCCATAAAATAATTTCTATATGATTTTTTAAAAATCTACAACTAAAGTATCAATGGACCATTGGTGACATAAACCACCAAAAGATTGAAAATGTTTCAGAAACAAGAATATACCTAACTTACTTCTGTATCTACAGCAAATATAATACCAAGTTTTGAATGAAACACTCTTTTAATAAACTGCCATTGATTAAACGCAGACCTGAGCCTAAGGTGATGCAACAGGCAATAAATACTGGGCAGGTTTAGAGACAGGAGAGCACAGTGTGGAGAGGTGAAGTCAGAGTGGACTTCATGGAGGACAGAGGACTTAAATAATATATTGATAAATGACTGTGTTATCAGCCAGTGCTAGTTTAAGTGCCTAATATGAAAAAGCCCTGGACACCCCTGGTGGGGAATCCGCTGGTTCCAGTGGTTGGGAATCCGCTTGCGAATGCAGGGGACACAGGCTTGATCTGAGGTCTGGGAGGATTCCAGATGCTGTGGGCTAGGCTGAGCACAGGCGCCACAACTCCTGAAGCCCATGCACCTAGAGCCCACGCTCCACAACAAGGGAAGCCACCGCAGTGAGAAGCCTGTGTGCTGCAACTGGAGAGTAGCCCCTGCTCGCCGCAACCAGAGAAGGCAACAAAGACCCAGGGCAGCCAACAATAAATAAAAGAAAAAGCCCTAAGCTCCCACAGTTCATGGCAATCTCACAGTGGCACCTTACTCAAGGCTTTTCTGAAGTTCAGTATCTTACTCATTCAGAGGAACCATGTTGGACAGAGGTGTGTACATTTACTGTCATAGTGGCCCATGGCAGACAAAATATGAGATGCTTCAAAAGACAATGCAGTGAGAAGCAACACCATATAAGAGATCAAGACTAAATTTTTCAAAAAGGATTAAAGACAGGGGTATGGGAATGAAGGTGAGGAAGAAAGTCAGAAAGAAAGATACGGTTTCAGTGAAAGAACTCCTTTTTCACAGCTTCAGGTAAAGGATTAACCTGTCTTCTGGGAATGAATGTCATGTAATATTCTTTGGGAAACATAAAATAGAAGGAGTTTCAGTTCAGTTCAGTTCAGTTCAGTCACTCAGTTGTGTCCGACTCTTTGCAACCCCATGAATTGCAGCNAGGCAAACCATTCAATATCACGGTAATCCAAGTCTATGCCCCAACCAGTAACGCTGAAGTTGAAGTTGAACAATTCTATGAAGACCTACAAGACCTTTTAGAACTAACACCCGAAAAAGATGTCCTTTTCATTCTAGGGGACTGGAATGCAAAAGTAGGAAGTCAAGAAGTTTACAACCAATTATTCCTATCATTCTCGTCCTGTTCTATGCACACATATAGCAATGTTAGTTCTCCCATTTATTCACCACCTATGAGGTCTGTGCCTATCTTGATGTGATGACTAAATATTCAAGGGCTTGGTTCTTTAAGCATAAGAATAAGAATGAGAGAAAACTATTCGATTTTATGCATCCACAGGAAATAAGAAGAGGAGGTTCTCACCAGAAGGGGGAATGAGGGAAAGAGCACTAGCATTTCCTATTTAATAAGTGTGTTATATATTATATTAAGCTACATACACACACACAAAATGATGTATGTATTGTACATATGCATGCACATGTGTATACATGTGTATGTGTGTACATATCCTAGAGTAGAAAATGGCAACCCACTCCAGTATTCCACGTTGAGAAATCCCATGGACAGAGGAGCCTGATGGGCTGCATGCAGTCCATGGGGTTGCAAAGAGTTGGGCATGACTGAGAACACGTGTACATATTCACAAAATCCTCACAGATATCCTTAAAATAAGGAATTAATTACTTTTTTAACCATTGGTAAAGCTGAGTTTTATACAAGCTAAATAGTAGGTGTTTATGAATCCCAGTAGACCCCAGTAGATTTATTGGGATTCATAATCAGGTCTGGCTGACTCTAAAATACACTACAGCTCAGAAAACAGGCAGAGCTTGACAATTCCTGATAGTAAAACAAAGTTTTGATTTGAAATAAAAGCACGGTGTGCAGAATAATGAAAATATCATGAGAATTAGACTCAGAAAGCCCTGTCTGAACACTATCTCCTTCATCAACCCTTGGACAAATTATCCTATTAGCCTTAGTTTTCTCTTCTATAAAATGGCATACTAACTGCCCCAAATAATAGCATCACAAACTAAATCTAGTGCCTTTGTGAATGTACCTAACTCTGTAGTCGGTACAGTAGGACTTCTGGAACAGACTCTGCATTAGGCATTGGGTAAATATTTGTTGAGTGATAATGGAGTAGAAGTGAGAAACCCCAGAAGAATCATCTTCTTTTTGCAAAACTGTGACAGATGGTCAACTTAGTCTTAAGAATTTCCGATCTCTCCGCCACCCGCAGAAATCATTCTACCTATGCCTTCGCTGTCATAGATCCAAAGTGAAAAACACAAAGACACTGGAGGTGGAGGTAAAAACACAGCCTGAGGGTGGGTGGGGGCTCCAAAGTTGAAAACAGACTTGTCCATGTTCTGCAAATCAGTCTCTTTCTCTTCATCCCCCGAGGTCGCTTCCCCTACGGCCACAGTTTCTCTTAAAGGAAGAACCAGGCAGGTGAATCCCACTGGGAGCACAGAGTGGAGGGGCTCGCCCTCCATCGGGAAGGGGACTCCGTTTCCTCTGGGGCCACTTGGCTCATCTCCCTCCTCCACCACTCTGTGTGTCTGGAATCTAGAATGGTAACTTCCTGCTTCTCCTCACGAAGCAAAGTCTTTTGCATCTCGTGGGCAGCCGCTTTCTCCCCAAGTTTCACATGGGCATGCCAGCCTCCCACCCTGGGACCTGCTCCAACCATGCACAAACACACACACCATACACCATCCCCCCACACACCACACACACAGCATACACACTACACACAAAACCACATAGACACACACCACACACACCATATACACCACACACACACACCACTCACATGCACATTCACACCTCTCTCCTTCCCCATCCCCAGCAGATCCAGCTCCTGGCTGACTCTCCAGAGGGGCCTGGGAGAACTCCAGTACCTAGAAAAGCATCTCTGCCCTCTGCAGCCCCCCGCAACACACAACACACATGCTACACACACCACACNACACACACCACTCACATGCACATTCACACCTCTCTCCTTCCCCATCCCCAGCAGATCCAGCTCCTGGCTGACTCTCCAGAGGGGCCTGGGAGAACTCCAGTACCTAGAAAAGCATCTCTGCCCTCTGCAGCCCCCCGCAACACACAACACACATGCTACACACACCACACATACCATACACAAACCACACACATCACACATGCTACACACACATAACACACATAACACACACACACTACACACACCACATACATACCACACACACACAGACACACCACACACATGCACACACACAAATGCACATTCACACCTCTCCTTTCCCATCCCCAGCAGAGATCCAGCTCCTGGCTGACTCTCCAGAGGGGCCTGGGAGAACTCCAGTACCTAGAAAAGCATCTCTGCCCTCTGCAGCCCCCCGCANACACTACACACAAAACCACATAGACACACACCACACACACCATATACACCACACACACACACCACTCACATGCACATTCACACCTCTCTCCTTCCCCATCCCCAGCAGATCCAGCTCCTGGCTGACTCTCCAGAGGGGCCTGGGAGAACTCCAGTATCCAGAACAGCATCTCTGCCCTCTGCACCCCCAGCACACACACACACCACACATGCTACACACACTACACATATCATACACAAACCACACACACCACGCACACACATCACACATGCTACACACACAATCACACACACATACACACCATAGACACACACACACATTACGCACACCATATACATACCACACACACCATACACACACCACACCACATACCACCCCCCTACACCACACATACCATACACATACCACACACACATCACACACACTACATGCACGATCACACAGACACACACCATACACACATAGACACCACACTACATACCACATACACACACTACACACAACACACACACCACACACATATGATACACACTACACACACAACCACACACACACTCTCTCCCTCCCCACCCCAGGCGGAGATCCAGCTCCTGGCTGACTCTCCAGAGGGTCATGGGAGAACTCCAGTGCCCAGAACAGCATCTCTGCCACCTGCACACCATACACACACACACACACACACACACACACACACACACACACACACACATTACACATGCTGCTCTTCCTCCTGCTTCTCCCTCCTTCTCCTCCTCCTCCTTCTCCTTAAGGTGAAGAGATAAAGCCTCTCAGGCTGATCATTCAAGAAACTCAGCTAAGAGTGTTTTCATGAAAGAATGGCAGCTATTAACGTCCACTGCTGCTGCTGCTGCTGCTGGTAAGTCACATCAGTCGTGACCGACTCTGTGACCCATAGACGGCAGCCCACCAGGCTCCCCCGTCCCTGGGATTCTCCAGGCAAGAACACTGTAGTAGATTGCTATTTCCTTCTCCAGAGCATGAAAGTGAAAAGTGAAAGTGAAGTCACTCAGTCATGTCCGACTCTTTGCAACCTCATGGACTCCAGCCCACCAGGCTCCTCCGTCCATGGGATTTTCCAGGCAAGAGTACTGGAGTGGGGTGCCATCACCTTCTCCTATGAACGTCTACAAAAGGATCCAAATATGAGGGAGGGGTCCCGAGCAAAGAAGGGCGAACACCTGGACCAAGGTGGCTGCAGAGATGAAGGGGGTGGGGGGCTGCTGCTAACTTACTCCCGAGTGGAAAATGCTCACCTTGCCTGACAGCACCTCTCCGGTGTAGGGAAGGGTGGCTAGCAAACTCCTGTGGGACCACAGATACAAACGTGCAGGAGAGAAGCTGCAAGGCTGCCTCACAACAGCCACTTCCAACGATGGCCTGGAAGCCCCTTCAGTCAGTCATGTGGCATCCTGGGGAGGCAACCCCTAGGGCGTGAGGCTGAGGTTAGGAGGGATGAGAAAGCGCACAGCACTATCACTGATGTGTTCAATTTAAACAGGACTACGGTCACTGGCTGTCTCCACACTGACAGTGAAAACAGAGGAGAAAACATGCTCCAACACGCATCTCTCTCCAACTCAGCCCAAAGCACCATGCCTACCAGCGCCTTCATCCCCCAGGCCTCCCACTCTCAATACGGAGCCACACTGCCCCGCCCACTTGGCCCACACCCGCTAAGCCTTCACCACTCGTGGAGTTGGTGAGAGGCCACCATCCACCCCTCACAACTGCTCTCACACAAATCCTCCCCAACAGCCCCTCACACACTAGGGTCACTTACACACACTCCCTGTCACCCCTTATCACCCACCGTCTTCCATTCTCAGAGGCCAAAATCTGGCCTACCCCCACCGTCGCCAAAGGAGACCACTCACTATCCCTGCTCACGCCCAGCACTCCTGCCTCCCCCTGGCACACTGAACCTGTCCTAGGCATACATATGGCCACAGTGCATCCTGTGAGTCAGCGGTGCTGACTTTTTCCCACTCAAATGAATATTCGAGTGTAGACTTCTCCATTCACTGATCCACACAAATCAGACAAGTATCAGAAAATCACCCCTGTTCTTTGTTATAAATTCCAACACATGAACATAGTTTCTTTTCAGAAAAATGTCTAAATTCTATGATGCATGCGTGCCAAGTCACTTCAGTTGTATATGACTCTTCGAGACTCTATGGACTGTAACCTGCCAGGCTCCTCAGTCCACAGCATTTCCCATTCAAGAATACTGTGGCGGGGCGGGGGGCATTGCCATGCACTCCTCAAGGGGATCTTCCTGACCCAGGGATTGAACCCACATCTCTTACATTTCCTGCACTGGTAGGCGGGTTCTTTACCACTAGTGCCACCTGAGAAGCCCAGATTCTCTGATATATATTTTAACAAATATTTGTTTTCATATGGAAGTGCAGCCAAGAAAAGCCCCTCCACACAACCAAAATGATGGTGACCCTCTGGTTTACCGCCTTGTCCATGTGACAAGTCACATAGTGGCGCTTTTATAGGACACCATCACAGTACAATGTGCATGGGGTCCAGCCATGCCATGCCCACATTTCTGTTTATTATCCAAAGGGCTCTTTTCCATGCATAAAAGCTTATGTTAAGTCCGAAACGGAGCTACCAAATTCATGTGGCTACTTCTGGCATCTTGACCTTGGACTCTGGTTCAGAAATCCATTTGCAGGCTAACTTGTCCTTTTTGAAATGTAGCTGCTCTAGGGCCACAGGCTCAGAGGCAGTTCTTTTGTTATCTTATTTCATAGAAACAGAAGGCAATTTGCTGTAGCAGTCGCTCTCATTAATTGATGCTCCAGAGATTCTGAAGCCTCTACTTGCGAGTACCCAAACTGTCAATCACAGCACCGCTGCAAGAACTATGGAAGACTTCCGGTTCACTCCTTTGTGCATCTTTCAATGGATAAAAGGGACCATTAACCCAAAACACCCATTCCTATGTGAAGCTAGGAAGGAGCTTCGCCCAGGGATGGTATATTTCGCTTACAGCAATGGGAGAGGGGAGATCTGACAGGCCCAAAAAAGACAGGCCTGAGTCTCGGTCCCCAGGGCTCATGGAAACATAGGTAAATGTTGAGTCAGTCTGCTTTCATCTACTTTTTAAAAATAACCTCACTTATATCACATTCCTAGCACCCATGTGGCCTGGCACCTGTCATAGGGTGTCTGGTTCCTTGGTTCTGGCACATTCCACCAAGCAGGCTTTCTTTTCTTACATTTCCAATTAAAAATGACACAGCCTTTCTAGCACCGTGTCAGACTGTCTGCACCAGCACACAGGATGGATGTGATGGGAAGGGAGTGATACTAACGACACTGAGTAGGGAGAGCGCTGAGGGCTGACAAGTCTTCGCGGAGGCCTGAAGGAAGGCACTTAATTCGACGGCACAATTATTTCCTTGTGAATGTTCAACCAGCAAGGCACTGAGCTGAGGCTCAATGTTATCAGAAAGCAAGTTGTGGAAGAAATAGGTACTGATGCCTGTGAGTTCCTTCCTTCCACCGGCAGATTTCTGAAGGGTTGGAAAAACCTAGAGTGAGCCCTTGAAGTGAAAGTGTTTGTTGCCCAGTCGCGTCCGACTCTTTGTGACTCTATGGACAGTAGCCCGCCAGGCTCCTTTGTCCACGGAATTCTCCAGGTCAGAATACTGGAGCAGGTTGCCATTTCCTTCTCCAGGGGATCTTCCCCACCCAGGGATCGAACCCAGGTCTCCCGTATTGCAGGCAGATTCTTAACTGTCCAAGCCATCGACCTTTGGGTAACTCCATCACTGCTCCTCAAAGACCCTTCATCCTCTGAAGTTTATTTTGGTCAAGTACTAGGGCTTCCCTGGTGGCTCAGCTGGTAAAGAATCTGCCTGCAATGTGAGAGACCTGGGTTCGATCCCTGGGTTGGGAAGATCCCCTGGAGAAGGGAATAGCTACCCACTCCAGTATTCTGGCCTGGAGAATCCCATGGACTGTATACTCCATGGGGTCACTAACAGTCCACGTGACTGAGTGAGTTTCACTTTCACTTTTCCCTAAACAAACAAACAAGCATGTTATTCTTAGTCAGGGCTCCTAGAATTCCTGCATAAGGAGAGCTGGGATGAGGGTGAGGGCAGAAAACTGGTAGAAGCAAGACTAAATGGATTGTCTTGAAATTGCTCCTGTTTTACTTCCTTGCTCTTTGGATGTATATTATCTACTCTATATTGGGACGGAAAAATGTTTCAGAAACAGATGTGAATAAGTTAGACTTGGAACTTGGACTTAGGACACCTATATCTACAAGGAGAGTCAGACAAGAAAAAAAAAAAAAAAAACACCACGCAACATTGAGACAATGAAATAGTAACTAACAATGGCTGCTCCTTGGAGAATTAATTAGGGCTGTTTGATAGAGTGACCAGGACAGACAGGAAGGGTGGCTCCCAGCAAATACCAGTTAGCCTGAGACTTAAATGGCAAGAGTGAGGTGGTTCAGTGAAAAACATGCCACCAAGAGGAGGAAGCAGGTTCAAGAATCCTGAGGCAGGAAGAAGCTCCGCAGGGGGAGGGAAAGAAAGAAAGCTGATGGAGACTGAACACACAAAAGCCAAGGAAAAAGAGTAAGAGACACAAAATGGGGAGTAAGGTGCCGGGTTTCTAATACCTCATGTGGGACAGGAGGCCACAGGAGGATCTTGAAGCGGTATCATCTGATTTCTGCCATTTATTTACTTATTTTTGATGTGGACCATTTTTTTTTTAAGTCTTTATTGCATTTATCCCAATATCACTTCTGTTTTTTTATGGTCTTTTTTTTTTTTTTTTTTTGGCCCTGAGGTATGTGGGACCTTAATTCCCTAACCAGGGATCAAATCCGAACCCCTGAATTTGAAAGTGAAGTTTTAACCACTGATTCTCCACTGATTTTAAGTCCCTGATTTCTTCTTGTTAAATTCACTCTGGCTGCTGTGTGGAGAGGATGCCTCGAGCGTTCTGCAGTAATCCAGGGAAAGGACAGTGGCATCTTGCACAGGGCAGCTGGTGGAAAGGCGAGTGGGTTGCTTTCTATGAGGAGAAGGAGGGCTCCAGAGCTGTAGCTTATGCTCGGATGTAAGAGTGAGAAACGCAGTGGGGTGAATTTGGTTGCCCACTGACCGAGATGTGGAAGACAAAAGAGATAACAATTTGAAAGGGGAGAAATGTTCTCTTTTGGCAATGTTAGGTTTTAGGAGCCGTCCAGATGTTGTGCGGAAATGTCCGGGGGGTAACTATCGAGGGTAGTATGTGGTTCTGAGGTGGCGGTTTGAGTTAAGGATGAATATTTGAAAGTCTCTGCATAAAGAAGATGTGTAAAGTGACCAACTAGATGAAATCACACAGAAAACCTGTGTACATTAAAAAAATAATAAGGGAGCCCAAACAGGGCCCTTTGGACAGCCTTTAGAGGTGGAGAGGGGAAAAAAATGAAGCTAGCAAAGAAGATTGAGAGGAACCAGCCAATATGGTGGGAGGAAAAATCACAAGTGTGGCTTCATGAAAACCAGGGATTTCAATGAGGAAGCTGTGACTTGTATCAAATGCTATGCGAGGATGAGCTGACAATAGGGAAACCACTATCTTTGGGCAAATGGTGATTGCTGGTGGCTCTGGCAAGAGTCACAAGAGCCATTCCATTAATACGGTGTGAACAGAATCCCAACTGGAATGGGAGGTGAGGAAGAAGACGATCACAGGCAACTCTTCCAAAACGTTTTGCTATTACAAGGCACAGAAAAAGGTGGAGGTAGTCAGAGGAAGATGTGGGTTTGGGGTATTGTTTACTTCTTCAAGATTTTTGAGGTGGACCTTCTTTGGAAGCCCTTATTGAATTTGTTACAATATTGCTTCTGTTTTTTATGTTTTGGTTCTTTGGCTGCTAGGCATGTGGGACCTTTCTCCCCAACCAAGGGATTGAACCCGCATCCCCTGCAATGGAAGATGAAGTCTCAATCACTGGACTGCCAGGGAAATCCCTGTTTTATTTTTAATATAGGAGGTATTAGGACTTATTCACGGCTGGAGAAAATGGTCTAGTAGAGACAGAGAAAAATAAAGAACACAAGGTCTTTGAGAAAGGAAAAAGGCTAGGAGCCAGAATTTAGGAATTCAAGAGATCTGGATTCAAACTCGTGCTTTCTCTTAGACGGTGCTCTTTGTAGAGGGTTGGTCTCTACGAGACAGGGGAGCTTCATCCACAGAACCTGGAGAAAAGGCAGAAGGCAGTGGTGCTGATGCAGGTGCCCTGGCAGACTTGGTAATATGAAAATGAGGAAGTTCCTGGCAGAATAATTCCAGTTTCTCAATGAATTCTGAAGGCAGATTTACCAGCAGAGAGTGCTAATCAGGGAGCGGAGAGATGTAGCAGGTTTGAAGTGAAAAGAGAGAGTGAGAAGTGACTTTGGAGTGGGAGCAAGTTAATACAGTAGGGAATGCGGCAGGAGCTCTGGGCAGGATCAAGTCGCAGTTTGAGAGCTGTGGTTTTGTCATCATGATTCTGTTTCTTCAGCTTGGGAGGAGAAACTGGAGTCGTTCAAATGCTCTGAGGCAGGCATGAAGAGGCGGCCACGAAAAGAATGAAATAATGCCATTTGAAGCAACATGGGTGGATGCAGAGATTATCATACTCAGTGCAGTAAGCCAGACAGACAAAGGTAAGCCCCATAAGATATCGCTTATATGTGGATTCTAAAATATGACACACTGAACTTATCTACAGAACAGAAACAGACTCACCACATAGAGAAGAGACTTGTGGTTGCCAAGGGGAAGGGAAGAATTGGGAGTTTGGGATTAGCAGATGCAAATGAATGTACAGGATGGATAAACAACAAGGTCCTGCTGTACAACACAGGGAACTATATTCAATATCCTATGTTAAACCATAATGGGAAATAATACGAAAAAGAAAATACATATGTACAACTGAATCACTTTGCTGAACATCAGAAATTAACACAACACTGCAAATCAATCAAACGTCAATAAAATTTTTAAAAATGGAAATAGTTCAACCAGGGCTGTAACAGGCACCACTTGGGCACCACTTAAATCCTCTCACTTCCCCTGCTCTTCAGTCACAAATATGGTGACTATTTGGGCTTAGGCTCCAGCCAGCACCATGCAGATCTCGTCCTGGGCACATCCTGTCCAGCTCTGGCTTCTTGCCCCCTGGGCTTCTCTGCTGCCATGACCTGGTACATTAAGGAAGGAACTGCTTGGTGCAAGTTGGCAGTGGGAGAGTGCCTGGGAGCCTACAGATAAGGCTCCCCCTTCCAGTACACAGTTCTAAAACGTATTTCTTCAGACTCCTTAGAGGATGCTGCTAGGATGAAGGACCACCAGTCTTCATCAGTGCTCAATCCAATCCTTGCTTCAGCTTTCTCTTCTCCTTCATCTCACCCTTCTGGTCCCCAACTTCTGCTCTTCGGGGTTGCTTTTTAAAAAACCTACCTACATATAAGTCTTTGCCTAAATCTCTGCCTTCAAAGTAGCCTACTGGTATTAAGAAGAGTTACAGAAATCAGAGCTCCAAGATGGGATTGTGGGGTTCAGTGAAGATCTCACTGCTGGGGCAAGCGGAGAAGTGGTAACTCCTGGCATGTGTGACTTCACAAATGCTAATCTCCCTGGCAGTGGCCTGGGACCGGGCAGAGGTAGAAAATGGCGTATGGGGTTGTGTGGTAGCTCTTTTGTCTTTGAACATGTGGGCAACTGGATGCTTTGTCGATATATTCTGCATGTTTTGCAAAAGGAAATTGAAAAGATCAAGTCAGCCAACTATCCACTCAAGGCTTTCTGTGAAACCCAGACAGCCATGGATAAAGAAATTCACACCATACAGCCATAGGCAGACTGTTGAAAATCAGACCCAGAAGCAAGGACAACACTACGAAGGAGGCTAAATGCACAGTCTTGGACTGTCTCTTATGTGACAATAGTCTGAAAAGAATGGGACCCCGAGACCTACATGGGGACCTTTGAGTGCACAGGGAAGGAGGGTATTCCTGAAACCTCAAGGGAGGCAAGAGATACAGATCTATAGCCTTATCCCACCCTCCTTCCTCACCTAAGGAAAGAGACCTGACATTTCACAGAGATTCTGCTAGGACTTCATCTGAGGCAGGTGCCTTTCAGTATGACTCTGCTCCTAAGCCCGGGTGGGTAAGAACGATAGAGAATTTGCTGGCACGGGAGTACCTGCCTGTGAATCGAGGGCCAAGGTCCTGGCAAAGCCTCCTTGGGGCCCTGCTAACATGCTCCTGGGTCAGTGGCTCAGGGAATGAGGCAGTGGGTGACGGAATGACTTTGGCAGAATCCGGGGCCAGAAGACTAGTAGGGTGAGAATGTCAGGCTGGAAGCACCATGCGAGCTTGAGACCGGTCACGTGACCGCACTGAGGTGCTTTCTGAAGCCTCTTCCAGAAAGTGCTGGAGGGATTAAGCACTGGTCGCCACAGGACAGATTAGCTCAGTACAGCTCCTTTCACTGACTTCCCTCCTTCATGCTCTCCCTTTCCTGGTCCCTACTATCTGCTCCCCAAGATCACTGTTGTTTTTCAGTCACTAAGTCATCTCTGACTCTTTGAGACCCCAGGGACTGCTGCACGCCAGGCTTCCCTTTCCTTCACTATCTCCCAGAGTTTGCTCAAACTTCTGTCCGTTGAGTCAGTGATGCCATCCAAACATCTCATCCTCTGTCGTCCCCTTCTCCTCCTGCCTTCAATCTTTCCCAGCATCAGGGTCTTCTCCAGTGAGTCGGCTCTTCACACTAGGCAGCCAAAGCATTGGAGCTTCAGCTTCAGCCTCAGTCCTTCCAGTGAATATTCAGGGTTGATTTCCCTTAGGACTGACTTCCACATGAACTCCTCGTGCAAAAACTAAGAGCTGCTTCCAAGGAGCAGAAGTTCTAGGCCGGGTAGAGAATCCCAAGGCTGCTCCTTTTCCTGTCACTGACTCCAAACATGATGGGGCCCAACACCTCCTACTGCACGTCCAGCCAGCACACAGTAGGTCCTCATCAGATGACAACTCTCTCCTTCCCTTCTCCCTTCCCCTGAATCAGTAACTTTGGATGGCAGTTAAGGGCAAACATCTCCTATAAGACAGAACAGTATCTCTTCTGCTTGGTGCTCCTCATAGCCCCTTGGAACCCACTCTGGCTGAGGGCCTCTGACTCTGCTTTTCCTCCCCCAGCACATGGCTTGTCTCCCTCCACACTACATAGCCTCAGGTTAACTATGTTCCCTGGAGGGACTGCTTCCCCTTCTGGGGAAATCAAAGAGCAGATTGGGAGTTAGTCACCAGACTGTGTCGCTCTGAATACAAGGAAGAGAGGAAGACAGAAAGGAAAGGAGGCGGGGGAGGGGGAGGAGGGAAGCAGGAGGATACAGCGCTGCGGTTGAGGAGTTCACACATCTGATTGCCTTTCATCATCACAATACATTTGCAAGGTGTTCTCCTGTCACACGGATGAGGACATCAAGGCTCAGGGTCCCTGTCTTAAACACCTGCTTCCTAAGCTAAACTGACAGTCAGGAGGGGCAGGTGGTGCCCCCATGAGAACCAGAGACAGGGCTCACTTGAGAATGAGGGAAACCAAGCAGACCAGACAGACTGATGCCTTAGGCCTCTGCCTTGTTGAGCTTGGACTTATTTGGAAATACCAATTTATGGGGAAAATTCATAGAACTGAAATGCAAGCAACCAGAATATTTTCATTTTCCCCTTCTGCTTAACAAGTGGTGTGGTTGCTAAGTCATGTCTGTTTCAGTCCTGTCTGACTCTTTGCGAACCCATGGACTGTAGCCCACCAGGCTCCTCTGTCCATGGGATTCTCCAGGCAAGAATACTGGACTGGGTTGCTGTGCCCTCTTCCAGGGGATCTTCCCAACCCAGGGAGCAAACCCACATCTCTTATGTCTCCTGCATTGGTAGGTAGGTTCTTTACCACTAGCACTACCTGGTCACCAAAAAGTAGAGGTGGAGTAGTTTCCAGGGAAGAGGGCACAAAGGCTTGTGAAGAGAAGCACCTGCTTCGCTGAGCTCTGAACTCTGAGCACCAGGACGAGGCAGCCCAGAACCAGGGCAGAGAACCAAGGCAGTTGCTGTTAACTACACAGTGACCTTGACCGTGACACTTCAGACAACACAGCCAGACTCATGTTTCCTGCACACCTTCTATGGTTCTGCTTTGCTTCTGGAAAATCGAGAGTCTTACATCACCTCCCTTTGCTTCCCTACAAAGATCTCTACCCATGAATCTCCAACTCCATTAAGGAAACAGCTAATTTCTTCTTGTATTACATCCCTTCTTTGAGGTTCCCACTGCAGTCCATTTCAGCATTCTTCTTTAGAGGCAAGTCCTTTGTAATCTGCACATTCTTTTTCCATATCCAGTAATAACTAAGCTTCAAAGAATCATGATACCCTAGAGCTGAAGGGCTCATTCTTTTAAAAAAAAAAATCAGGAAACAATTACATTTACCCTAAGCCACACACTGTTGAATCCCTTGAAATTATTAACCTGTTGAATACTCATGACAATTCTATGATTTAGGTATAGTACTTCATTTTTTCTCAGATGAGGAAACTGAGGCTCAATGAGATTAAATAACTTGTTTTGGGCCATACAAGTAGAAAGTGGCAGAAGCAGGAAGTCTGGCTCCAAAGTCCATGCCCTAAAAAACGTCTTAACCTGAGGGGTCATTTCACTCCTTCCCTTCATTTTACAGAAGAGGAGATTCAGACACAAAATGTTAAGTGATCTTAGCAAAGATAAGCACACTGAGGCTGGCAGGCAGGTTTTCTGATTTCCAGTTCAATATTTTTGCCCCAACATCCCATGGCTAGGCTCTAAACAGCAGTCTTCACCTTTAGGTTATGTTTCAGCAGTGATCATTTTACCAAGGTTGTGCAGAAACACATGGGTCATCTTAAGGCTCTGCACCTAGTCTTTTGGGGCTTTAGAATCTGGTGATCTGGGAATCTAGGGTTCCTGATCAGCTGGGAGACCCTGACATGTTCTTTCTCTTCTCTGGAAAGTCCAGCTGGTGTACGGGAGGTATAGCCCTACACATTGTAAGAAACCTGTAAACCCTAAAATTCCAATGCTGATGATTAGCACTGTTAAAAACACCAGGTTTCACCCATGATTTCTGCAGACATTTTGAAATGGTGATGAGGATACAGACTCGGATGGTCATCTTAAGGTGGAAGTGTCTGGTGCTGAGACGGCTGTTGTGGGGATCAGAGAGGCTGAGGGTAAAAGCTGGAAATGCAAGTCCTGTTCTCGTCATCATCGGCTCTGGATAATGGTGTGGCAGGGCAAAATGTAAGGGCAGTAATAGGGAAACTGGGGGTCATGGAGACATGCCTCTGCAGGGCCACCTTCCCCAGACCTGGGGTACACACCCTCACCTGCTCCTTCACAGCCACTCTTACTGTGGCGCTGCAGGCAAACCTCAGGTATCAAAACCGATTGCATTTGGTGTTTCTGCTGTTCTCTCAGTTACCTCTACAACGGACATGGGGAGCCCTTCACCACAGGAACCTTTGTCTTTTATCTCTTTATCTACAAAGCCAGCAGTGTGGTTGGCGCCCAGGAAATGGGTGGTGAATAGGGAAGGAATGGTTGCTCTTTTGACATCCTTGAATTGCAACCATTTTGCTTTCACTCACCAGCCCAGGGCTAAGGGTGTTCTGAAGTAACCCTCCCAGAGTTGTGGTCAGCAGGGCTAGCACTGGAGTGGGGAGTCGATGGAATTTTCAGGAAGACTGGGAAGAGACAGTGAAGCCTGGAACTTGTTTGTGAGGACACATTGTCTGATAGTTCTCCAGTGTTTGATCACCCAACCACCAAAGGTGCCCATAACTCCCTCTGCATCACAGTGCTCTCCTTCACATATTAAAAAGCAAAAACTAAATCAAGTTTTTATAAAACTCAGTCCAGCTCTTTGTCTCGAAGGGCACTTTAATCCTGAGGAGACACTCAGAGAGTTGTAGGTTTTGGCTTCAAAGACAATTTTCAAAAAGGAAGTGGGGATAAGAAAGGCCCTGAAGGGGGAGATGCCAGTTAATACATTCTTTGTGTACTCTTTCATAATGAGAATATTGAGAATTCCTTAGTGACAAGAAGCAAGTATAAACTTGGTAGAGCTCCCACAGCACCTAGCACTTGGCTGTGCCCACAGACAGTGCTCAATAAAAATTGGGTGGATGGATGGATAAATGGGTGGACAGAAAATTAAAAAAAAAATTTTGGCCATACTCCGTGGCATGCGGGATCTTAGTGTCCTGTCCAGGGATCGAATCCACACCCCCCCGCATTGGGAGCATGGAGTCTTAACCACTGGACCACCAGGGGAAGTCCCAGAATACAATTTTCTATGGCCACCACTGTCAACAGTCATCTGTAACTCTGGTCAGAATGTCCTTGTAAGCTACCGTGCTCTTTCCCCTTAATTCTCTCTTGACCTTTCTTGTATAGAACTGATATTTACTTATCACCTTCTTTATTCAATCACTCAAAAGAGAACTGTCTCCCTCACCATCCAACAGTAAAACCCTCTACATACACAAGTGTCGTCTCACACAATAAACAACAAAATACAATGGGGTTTTCATTCACTGTATTGTGTTTTCATCTGAGTAAGAGATGAAGTCAGAAATGTCATTAAAGTCAAAGACAGATGTTTTCTTTTTGCTGTCATTTATTTGACACTAGTTACCCTGTGCTTCAAAACGAGAAAAATAAAACAGGCTAACAATAACCTAGCATTTGCAGATTACCTTGGGTGGAGGTGGGAGGTAACATAAATTAGTCTCTGCAAGTCCTGCCATCTGTTCTCTTTGTCCAAATAATTCATTGCCATTCCAACAGCTGCATCTGGCAGTTTAGGTCACTGATACCTGTGTCTAAACTCCTTCTCAGAGAACTTTATTCCTTCTGTTCCTCCCAATTTTGTGTAGTTCTCTGTCTGACCCAATTTTTGAGTGATGGAGATTTTCAAGGCCAGATAATTCTTGAGTTGGGAAGAGGTGATTCATGGAGAGACAGTCTTGGAAGAGAAGGGAAGAAAGAACATTAGAGAAGAAGTTTGGAATGATCGGGGAGGGGGTGGGGCAAGAAACCAAGGAAGAAGTACAATCGAATCTGTAGAAAAAACTGTTTCCCACCTCTCTTGCTCATTCCAGAACTTTCAGAAAAGAAAGAGGTGATGAGACGGAGAGTGGATTTGGGGAAAGTAATCGTCTGTTCTATGACAGGATTCATTTTGTTACTGAAGGGAAATAACCTACAAAGGAAGAGAGAGACAGAAAGAAACCAGGAGTAGGGTGGGCGAGACAAAGAGGAAGACATATGGGGAGGGGGTGGAGGAGAAGGGTGAGGAGGAGAGAACACGGAATGCAGCGGGAACACTGTTGGAAACAGAAGAACCGCCCCCAGAGGAAAATGCCAGCATCTCTGGGCAAAACTCTAAACTGTCATCACATGTATCTTTGCTCTCAGAAATGTACACATTTTTTTTTTTTTTTTCCTTTTCAGGATGATTCCCCATTCCGACATCAGTAGAATACTTCGAATTGAGAGACTAAGACAAATTCATTTCTGCTATCACATAGCACTTCCAGGTCCTTCTTCAGCATTCTTCATAAATGTGCCATCACCACCCTTTAGACAAATCGATGCTGGAAGCCCAGGGCAGGGAATATACAGGGGCAAGTCCTTGTCCAGATTTCATGTAGATTTCATCTCACAAAACTAGAATGGAAGAAATCTGTCCCTCTTAGGAAGAAATGAGGAAAAGAAATACAATCTTTAATGCTCACACTTTCTAAATACAGTTCTCTATTCTGTTTTTTTTTTTTTTTTTGCCACATGGCATGTGGGATCTTAGTTCCCTGACCGGGACTCAAATTCATGTCCCTAGCAGTTGGAAGTGAGGAGTCTTAACCACTGGATGACCAGAACATCTTCAGTTGTTAACATCAATAGAGCAGGGACAGTCCAATAAAACAAATAAAATAAAACCATAATAATAAAACCAATGACTATATTTTTTGAGCACTTGTATAGGTCTTTTTGTACACACTTTGCATACATTCTCATTTAACCAGTATGAAGACAAAAGGAAGCCATTAGTGCTACCCTTGTTTTTACAGATGAAGAAGCAAGCTCAGAGAGATTAGGTAACTTGGCCAAGGCTGCACAGCTGATAAAGATGGGGCCAGAATGTCCACATCATGCAAATGACCCAAATTTTATTTTACCAACAGTGAGTATTAAGCTCCTTGCCCACCAACATTTTCCTATACCTGGAAACGAAGAGAAAATGTTTGAATCCTTCCCTTCTCTTTAAATCTTTCCCTACACTGTTTAAAAAATAATAAAAGGAGCCCAGAGTCCTTTGGCTCCACCATCTTGGCTGCTCCAGTTGCCTTTTATCAGAAATGAGTCGGGGGTGGTTTCCTGGTGGTCCAGTGATTAAGACTCTACACTGACAATGCTGAGGGCGTGGGTTCAATCCCCTGTTGGGGAACTAAGATCCTAGATTATTTTTGGCAAAAAAAAAAAAAAAAGGCAATTGACTTGAGTAATAATCAAAAACCTAAATAATCAGTCCTTGATCAATGACAGTTAATGGGATGAAAGAGGAAATAAAAGCTACGTACAGACCATATGTGTCTGCCCTCTCTACCACATTTGACGCTATGACCCTTTTTGCTTTTTTAACTTATTTCTTTTGACTTCACTACCCTGCCCCTACAGAGAAGACCACACCGCTTGTCCCTCCCTGTCTCTACTGGCCTGTGACTTTCACTGAATAATTCTGCCTCCTTGTCCTTCCAGCTGTCCTGGGTGTTCAAGGCTCAGCCGAATCTCACTTTACTTCTCCCTACATACTCTTCTCCTGAGAGAGCAGATCTTTTCTCAGCTGGCCACTGACAGTTGTATCAACACTACTCTGATGAATTTCAAATCTGTAACCTCACATTCCAGACTCTATTAGCTGGAGGAACTGCAAGACATTCTCACTGGCACATCCTGCCTTCAGCTCAGAATTTAACATGTTTTCTGTGAAAAACAGGTTTTTGCTTCACTTTTTCATTTCCATTGATTCATCACCAGCCGTTCAACCTCAAACCCTAAAAGCCAGCTTTGACTATTTCATCTCCTGTATTATCTCTATGGAAGGCACTACCAGATCTG
Source organism: Neotragus moschatus (assembly GCA_006410615.1). Classification (NCBI taxonomy): domain Eukaryota; kingdom Metazoa; phylum Chordata; class Mammalia; order Artiodactyla; family Bovidae; genus Neotragus; species Neotragus moschatus. The sequence goes on along the minus strand of SJYA01000847.1, from coordinate 468,510 downwards.
AGAGTAGTGTTCTTCAAAATTCTCTTGTCATCTCTGAGGTCACCAAAATCCTGGCTTCTGTTACCTTGCATTGGGAGTAGCTCTGACTTGTCTCCCACCTTGGGTCACTACTCTTTGCTTCCTCTCATGCAATGGTTCGGGATTAATTTTCTCGACATAACCATTCCATCAAGTCTCTCCTCCCAGGATAAAGTTAAATGACATTAATCTAGTTTTCAGGCTTTTCCATAGCCTACTGGTTAGCAGTCACACTCATTCAGCAAACCAAATAGGCTTGCTTCAAAAACCAAATAGGCTGTTTCCTAGAAAGAAAATTCTAAAGCAGAAAGATACCTCAGTGGTGTCCATTTCAACTCCTTTACAGAAACATAACATGTATTAACTAAAAGTTGATGTATCCCTATCTTTTACTGACTCATGCTCCTTACTGTGCTATTTTTAAAATGAGATTTGAACAGACTAAATGACTTGATTAAGTTCACATAATTAGATGTCAACTCCCAATACAGTACCTTTCCAACCCTAACCTTCCTTGAAAACGACTCTGTCCCATGGTAACCCCATGCTTATTTCCCATTTCTTGTCTACAATTCCATTCAGATGAACTTGATCCCAATATAATCCTCACATGCTCAGTGTCAAGTCCAAATATTAGTTCATGTTATCATTCTCACTTGGAGAAAGTCACTTATCCTTGGGCCCCTATATTCCATATGCTTCAAAGTCTAGGTCACGTTCCACTGCCTCCGATTCTCCCAGTGTTTCAAAGCTGCAAGTAGTTAATATTGCTTGACTGTAGCATATGAACTGTATTACCCATTTGAGGCACTAAATAATACTTTGTCTGGCACTTTTACTCAAAAATTTCATGTATGCAGCCTTTGCTTCTTCAACTAAACTCAAGTTTTGAAGAGAATTAGCTCATGTCTTTTTTGTTGTGTTGCCCTTCACACTAACTATAGCTCTGTGCACAGATATACTGCATTATTTGTTAAAAACATAAAGACTCTAATACAACCTGAAACAAAGTCTTAAATAGATAAACCAGAGGCCCGGAGGAAATCAAGTCCATAGATAATACAAAGCTTAATTTTCCAATTAGTTTAAGTTAATTAACTCGTTTTCAAATATTTAATAAGTGCCTGCTCTGGGCCAATTAAAGTGCCAAGCATTAAAATGCAATGGTGAGTGGAACAGACATATTGCTGCCAACACGGAGCTAATAGTCTAGTCAAAGAAAGACACAAACATTAAGTAATTACAATCACTAAGTGTGAGCATGTGCTTAATTTAACTAGGTGGGTATGTATGCTTAGTCGCTCAGTCGTGTTTGACTCTTTGAGACCCCCCATGGACTCCAGGCTCCTCTTTCCAGGTAAGAATACAGGAGTGGGTTGCCATTTCCTCCTCCAAGGGATCTTCTCGACCCAGGGATCAAACCCATGTCTCCCAAATCGCCTACAATGCAGGTGGATTCTTTACTGCTGACCCACAGGGAAGGCCCAGCTTAACTAGGACTCTAGGAGAAATAGGACTTCTCTGGTAGCTCAGATGGTAAAGAATCTGCCTGCAATGTGGGAGACGTGGATTCCATCCCTGGGTCGGGAAGAACCCTCGGAGAAAGGAATGGCAATCACTGTAGTATTCTTGCCTGAAGAATTCCATGGACAGAGGAGCCTGTGGCCTGGCAGGCTACAATCCATGGGTTGCAAAGAGTCAGACCTAACTGAGCAACTAACACACACACCAGGAAAAATGGGGAGAAGTGGACATATTAGAAATATATTTTGCCATAGAACCAGTAAAATTAGAAAATTGATTAGATGAAGCATTTGAGGGAGAAAAAAGAAAGATAACTTGCAAATTTCTGATACATGCAATAGTAAAGATACCCTGCCATTCTTCTGAGATGAAGGGAAGTACTGGAGGTCAAGGGTGAAGTGGTTGTATTGATATCATGAAAATTCAGCCTTGGGAAGGCTGAATAGCTCATTACTAGAACCCTATCAAATAAGAAAAGTCAACAAGAAGCAGTTTGAGGCTCTTGTCCTGACTTTTATCCTGTTCACCTTCAGATGATGTTTCTTAAAGAGAAAATGCTCCACCCAAAATTGGGCCTGAGAAGGGAAAAGCAGAATCAAGGAGCTCAGACAGCTCAGAACTGGGTAACTAGACTGTGAATAACCGCAGGTTAGTGTTTGCTGAGACTGGAAGAATGCAAAATAGATCTTTTCAATCCAAGAAAATCAAATCTGGCCCATTTATTTTTCTTTATCAAGTGAATCAAAAGCTTAGCTGAACGGAAAACTACATTTGAAAGCCGTCATTTGAAAAAGGACGGCTCCTGGTGTGTATACGCATGCAAAAGGCAGGCTTAACACACAGGCCCTGACTCCACTCCATTCCTGGTGCTCAGTCAGCTACTGCATAGTATGTGCTGGGAATGAGGCCACAGTTCTGGATTCAGACCTATTCAAGTCTTGATCACAGGGTTGGAAGGAAACATGGAAGTTCAATACCTCACAAAAATCAAAGAATCAAAGAACCTAATCACAAGGAACACAGGGCTCATCTTTTCCCAATTCTTCCAGGCAATAATTTTCTAAGACATTATCCTATAGGTGAGGAAACCAAAGTCTGAAAAGGTAAAATGACTCATAACACAGGTAATGGGTAGCAAAGCTGGGAACAGACGTGTGTTCTCAGCACAGTGCACCTTCCACACAAGAGACCGCATCACTGGATGGTAAAGAGAAGAGCAGGCCGAGAAAAGAAGTCTCTTTTGAAAATGAATTTGAGATCAGATTTTGAAAGCAGAAATTTGCTGTCTAGGGAGGATGACTGCTGTGCTAAGTTTCAATGTGGCTAAAAGAAGTCCCCATCCATCCTTCATCATGTAGGCAAAATGATCCAAATGATATTTGAAAAATATAAACCTGATGGTGAGTAAGATGATTTTTGTGATATTAATAAAAAGGAGACCCAGAACAGCTTGTTATGGGAATCTGAGCACAAGCTAACGAGGACAGAGGCTGTGAAAGCAGAGAGGAAAGAATGACAACTTTGGGGAGCCGTGCAAGAATGATAGAGTCTGACTATTTATAAAAAAGGCAGGAAGGGCAGTGAGAACTCATTTCCAAGTTCACGTTACTGATTAGAAGGCAGAAGACTATGTGAGCACTCTGCACATAAAGCCGATGTTTAAAACTAGTCCAAAGTCGATATTTTACTGCCAATGAATCAGAAATATCACCTTCACACATGATGGATAACATATTGAATTTTTAAAAAGAATAATCACTTTTTCACTCCACAGGCATGAGCCCCACCTTTCATCTTTATTGATTCAATCACATTTTCATTCACCAAAAAAATGTGTGAGTCTTCTAGGCATTGAATCCTGGGGTGCCTGTGAAAATGAGTGAGACAGTCCAGCCTCAGGCGCTCCCAGATCTACTTTTAATTTGAACCGCCCGCACATCTAAGTGTGATAATAGCAGTTGTGAACACGGGGCTGTGGGAACACAAAGAGAGGGATGAGAAATTCTGCCTGGAAGTGTTAGAGAAGGCTTCATGGAGGAGGTGACATGAGTTAGATCTTAAGGGACACTCATGTATCCATCAGGGAAGTTGAAAGAGGAATATTAGAGATACAGCCACATGGATGCAAGGAGCAGTAAGGAACTGTTATATTTAGAGTATGGCTGCCCCTGTCATTGGCTGTTGCTGGATCACAAGCAGGGGATGTTGGGGCCAGGCAGGGAGTTGGAAGAGGGAGGCAGTTGGATAAGCCCAGTTGTAAAAGTTAGATCCAGGGATTTCTCTGGTGGCTCAGTAGTTAAGAATCCACCTTCCAATGCACGGGATGCAGGTTCAATTCCTTGTTGAGGAACTAAGATCCCACATGGCACAGAGCAACTAAACCTGCATACCATAACTAGAGAGAAGCTGGTGTGCCACAATGAAGAGCCTGCATGGTGCAACTAAAATAATGTATTTGGCCGATGCACCCAAATAAATAATTTTTAAAGACTGTTTTTTAAAAAAATTAGACACAGATATTCAAGGTCTGTGATGGCTGGCTGAGAAATATATATATATCTCATACTGGAGAAGGCAATGGCAACCCACTCCAGTACTCTTGCCTAGAAAATCCCATGGATGGAGGAGCCTGGTAGGCTGCAGTCCATGAGGTCACTAGGAGTCGGACACGACTGAGCGACTTCACTTTCACCTTTCACTTTCATGTATTGGAGAAGGAAATGGCAACCCACTCCAGTGTTCTTGCCTGGAGAATCCCAGGGACGGGGGAGCCTGGTGGGCTGCCATCTCTGGGGTCGCACAGAGTCGGACACGACTGAAGTGACTTAGCTGCAGCAGCATCCAGTAGATAAAAGGGAACCAACAGAGATTTGTGGAAAACTTAGCTTTCTGCTCTCAATATCCAATTCTTCATTCTTTGCAGGTCACTGAAATCCTATTTATTATTTGCTTCAGCAAGTCATGGTTGCAACTTCTTCCCAATCCCAACTCGATTTGAGAGAGATTACTTTAGCCATATTGAGGCCTTCAATGGCAATGTCTCCACCCCCAGGAAAGCACAGATGCAAAGGCGATGGGTTTTCCACCATTCAGGGTAGCCACCTGGCAGTAAAGTCCTAGAATATGCTTGCTGGGACCATTGCCATTCTTGTCAGGCCTTGGTTCTTTCTTTGTAAAGGAAAGCAGAATATATTTGAGGAACTATGACCATACAGCCCCTTTCAGGAGCACACACCCCTGAACTGAATTCACGAAGGCATGAGGCTGCTGCATTGAACAGACTGCTCCCCTGCCGTAATGCTACTCCTCTCCCACCATCAGGGTGGGCCAGCGAGGGCTGGAGCAATGGTAAGATCTCTGGGCTCTGTGATCAGGCTCTCAGTACTCAGGCATTACAAGACCATGCCCCAGTCTCATTTATTTCTGAAAAGTCTCTTCCCCCTCAGATATGTCCTGTTCCTTCTTTACATCTCCTGTCAATTTCTTTTTTTAATAGACACATTTCCCTGCTGCTTACTAATAACCAGAGTGACTGATTCGACAGCTGGTACGACCAAGTGTGCAGAAAGCAGGATCCTTTCCCAGGCTCAGAAGGGAAGATAGGCTATTTTTTTTCCCAAAAAAAAAAAAAAAAAAAGCTCACAATCTGAAGCACGTGTCACTGGTAGGGCTAACAAACGTAGCATGTGTGTTCTTTACACGGGACCCAAAAGATTTTGAGGCCTGAGTCAATGCTGTGCTTGCTTTCTTTGTCTACTTGCCAATTTTACCTTTTCAGTGGAAAAAGAAGCATGTCTCAGTTTTCCTGACACCAAGACACATGAACTATCATCTCCCACACAAAAAGAGGAAAAAGAAACATTGGGCGACCATTCAACTCCCGATGTATCCCCAGCTCCTCCAGAAGAGAATATGAAATTTATAGGTCATTCTTCTTTTGGCAAGTTCTCTAATTTACTTTTTTTTTTTTAATTTTTATTTTATTGAAGTATAGTTGACTTACAACATTGTGTTAATTTCTGCTGTAGAGCAAAGGGATTCAGTAATATATACATTTTTTTTATGTTCTTTTCCATTCCGGTTTATCACAGGATATTAAATATAGTTTCCTGTGCTATACAGTAGGACGCTGTTGTTTACCCACCCTATATAGAATAGTTTATATCTGCAGACCCCAAACTCCCAATCTGTCTCTCCCCCACCCACCTCTCCCTTGTCAATCACAAATCTGTCTTCTACATCCATCTGTTTTATTTTGTAGATAAATTATTTTCTGTAATGTTTTAGATTCCACATATAAGTGATATTATGTGGTTTCTGTCTTTGTCTGCCTCAATTCACTTAGTTTGGAAGTCTCTAGGTCACCTTTTGGACTTAACACGTAAGACAGGACGGTGGGCTATTCTAAGGGGATTAACCCTGATGGCCCTTCTCCTTGCTGACTGGTTCTGAAGACACCACCAAACAGCCAGGGTGAAATAAAGGTGATATGAAAACAATGGCTGCAAGGAAAAGGAAACTGCTGTAAAGCACAAGAAACATTAAGGCCATGGGTTTTCGGCCACGAAGAGCCACGGATCCCTACCTGTTTGAGGTTTGCAGTGCGGGGCAGCAACTACGCCTCCCTCTATCTGCCATTCACCGCCAGTGCAGAACCCAACATTGTCATGAGCACCCCTGCCATGAAATCTGGGGAAAACACTAAATACTTAGAAACAAATAGCTAAACGCATAATCCTACTTACATCACCAGTCACTGGGCAAATGCAAAATAAAGATACGTCTACCTTCATGAGACATTCTCAGTCAACCTTAAGGAGCCAGCTTTCTATTAGAACATGCCTGGTCGAGCCCAAAAGAGGTACACGTGTTGTGTGACAATTAATAAACTCTTCTTAATAGTGATTAGTTCCTCCCTCCTGTTATGCTCTCGGTATAGAGACACCAGAAGCCTCCATCTAAGAGCCCAGATCTGAAACCTGGAGACTGGGGGAGCACAAGTGTTCTGCATCCCTTCCCTCCTGTTCATTCAACAAAGCCCAAGTCCGATGGCCTTAAGGGTCCACTGCAAAATGCCATGTGTTCGGCCAGGAGATATGATAAATGTAGGAGAAATGGCAGGGTGGGTGGAAGACAGGGGCATCAAGGCCAGTGATCACAGTCACCTAATAATCACCTGCTTGGGAAGTAGGTTTGGAGACTGTCACAGTTCTCACTCACAAGTCACAAAAAGCCTTAACAATAATAAAGCAGCATTTCTTTCTCTTCTTATTCCTCTGGACAAACACAGCTTCTTCTGTTCTGCAGTGTCTTTAATAAGATGGATGGCATCACTCTATTTTGAAAAGTTCTGTCCTCCTTAATATACAATTTCAAAGCTGTGTCTTGGCCTAGCTTTCTTGCTGGCTCACAGCAGTCAGAATACCACACATTATGAAACCACCTGCAATCCACCCCTCCCCCAGCCAGAACATTCTCAAGCCCAACTCAGTGGGTTGCCATGGAGGAGAGGTCCCCTGGCCTCCAGGGGTAGAGTTGTAAGATCAAGACAGCCCACTGGTTTTTTTCTTATCTTACCTCTTACCCTGTGTCTTCCTCATTTGAAACCGCTTTTCCCTTCATTCTCTAACACTTTAGGGAGCAATTCCATTAAATGTAATAACAGTGTAGTAATACAAAGAACATCATTTTCTAGTGCTAATAACTTTAATTTTAAAACCACTTGTGTGCTCCAAAATTTAGTAAAGCCGCCATTTCTCATCAAGGCCAGCAGACATCAAATTCGAAGCATTAAAGTTCTGTTTCTCTGGAGTTGGTAATCTAAGTACAGGGGAATTGAAGTGCCATTTAAAGTCAGATTTGCTTTGATGCTCACGTTGCCGGCTTTCCTGATGGAGACTCATTTCTGTGCATAAAATAGACACACAGAGTGCCAGCAAAGGGACCCAAGACTGTATAAGGAAAGCATGACCACCTGCAAGAGGACCAGCAGTGTACGGCCCTCTAGGCACCCTTTCTGGAATTTCCTGTAGGCCACCAACTTATGTACCCTCTGGGTCTTTTCTACTCTTTCCTGTATTTACTCTTTCTGAATCAAACTTTAAGTTTATGGGATTAAAATTTCACAGCACTGATAGGGATCACAATTTTTAGACTGGTCCTCAGGAGAGAATCAAAAGAAAATTCTCCCATTAGCACCAAGTTCAAGTCTGTGCAAATGCTATCATTGTCTTCTATTCTGTTTATTCTCTCTTGTGTGTACTCATGTTTGATTCTTTGTGACCCCATGGACACCCACAGGGCTCTACTGTCCATGGAATTTTCCAAGCAAGAATACTGGAGTGGGCTGCCATTTCCTCCTCCAGGGGATCTTCCTAACCCAGGGACTGAACCCAAGTCTCCAGTGTTAGCAGGCAGATTCATCTACCATTGTGCCCCCATTCTGGTTTGGGGGGGCTGTAAAAATGGCAGCTGAACTGAGAACAATGACTTGCAATCCTGGTTGCCTCTGAGAATCAACTTAGGAGCTTTTAATATATGTGCATGCCCAGGTCCTTGGACTTCCCAGGTGGCACTAGTGGTAAAGAACCTGCTTGCCAGTGCAGGAGACATAAAAGACACAGGTTCAGTCCCTGGGTCAGGAAGATCCCCTGGAGGAGGGCATAGCAACACACTCCAGTATTCTTGCCTGGAGAGTCCCATGGACAGGGGAGCCTGGCTAGCTACAGTATGTAGGGTTGCAAGGAGTCAGACACGACTGAAGCAAGGTAGCATGCATTCCCAGGCACTTACCCCGTCCTGTACACCTAAATCGGAATGTTGCTGTGGGGGACCCTGGGATCTGTACAGTTTCTTAGACCTTTCAGGGAAATCCTAACACATAGTCAGGACTGAGAAACACTGACATGGAAAACTCCAAACACAAAGAACTGAAGACGCCCGGTGGCAAGTCAGCGCGTCAGGACTTCCCCGAGGCTGTCGAGTCAGCATAAGGTGGTACATTTGAGAAGCCTCCTTTGTTTGGAAAGGGAAAAGGTTAACTTCCGATGATCACAGCAAACACAGCTTATCTGCATTACCTCTCTCTGTTACTACTTCTACCCCAGCCACCCCGCCCCTGCTCTCGGGAAATGTTTGTGGGACTCAGGACTCATTCCCCAGCAAGTCTCAGCTTCTGGACCGGTCCCCATGGTTTTGAGCTCAGTACTGACTGACGAAAGAATCTGTTCCTGGTGCTGATGAAAGAATCTGTAAAACGCCGATCACATGGAGGATGGTTCAGAACACACAAGTGTTCCACTCGGCTAGTCTGGGTTAATTTCTTTTTTAACTTTTTATTTTGTATTGGGGTATAGCCGATTAAAAATGTCGTGATAGTGTCGTAAATAGCGAAGGGACTCAGCTATACATATACATGTGTCCGTTCTCCCCCGAACCACCCCTCCCATCCAGGTGGCCACATAACGTTGAGCAGCGTTCCCTGTCTACAGTAGGTCCTTGTAGCTTATCCATTTTAAATATAGCTGTGTATACTGTATACACGTCCATCCCAAACTCCCTAACTCTCCCTTCCTCCTGTCCTTTCCCCGGGCAACCATACTGCGTGAAGCCAGCCAGACAGAGAAGGAGAAGTATCGTATGACATCCCTTACATGTAGGAAATAAAAAGAAATTATACAAACGAAGTCACAAAGCAGAAACAGACTCACGACTTAAGAGAAGGGACTGATCGTTGCTGGGTGAATTTTGGAATCTGCCGAATGTTTCTGTTCCCGGAAGCGCTTCCCTGAGGACTGAGCCAGCCGCTAGAGGTCGCTCTGAGCCAGAGCCTTGGTCAACTGGGCCTCAGAGTAAAATCACAGGGAATTGAAGGCTGCTAGTAGCCTGAGGCCTGGTGGCCTGCTGTCTATGGGGTCGCACAGAGTCGGACACGACTGACGTGACTTAGCAGCAGCAGTAGCCTGGGAGTCATGGCAGCACAGTGGCTCCTATTTTTAAACTTGGTGAGTGAGCACCTGACATGCGTGTGTCGGGGAGGTGGGGAATCTGATTCCTTTCCAAAGGATATTCTTTTATGAGGTTTTGAGTTTGCAGGTGGCTAATAATGTGTGACCATGAGATCAAAGAATTCAGCTGCTATCAGCGATATTAGAAGGATTCTTTTCTCCTCCTCAACTCCACTATCTCATTCTCTATCAGAAGAGATCCATCACAGTCTTGTGTCAGAAGGATCAGGCAATTCTGGAAACTTCTAACAAATGTATATTGAAACTTTGATCTTGCTTTCTGAGGCTCATTCCTCTAGCCTCTTCAGCAATTTACTCTGTGTTATAAGAAAAATCAGTCTAAACAAGAAGACTGAAAGAACTTTCTGTGGATGCTCCACCGCTAGTGATGCCAAGCAAATGGATGGTGTGTCATTTGTATGCCTACCACCCAGGGCCCCGCACAGTGTGCAGGACATAAAAAGGGGTCAAAAACTAACAATGAATGTGATATTAAGAAGCAGAGAAAGCTATCCTCTTTGTACCATGTTTCTTTCACTCCCAAAGCACTGCTTTCACTCTTACCCAGTCTCTAGCCAAGAGTCAGACACGACTGAGCGACTTCACTTTCACTTTTCACTTTCATGCACTGGAGAAGGAAATGGCAACCCACTCCAGTGTTCCTGCCTGGAGAATCCCAGGGACGGCAGAGCCTGATGGGCTGCCGTCTATGGGGTTGCACAGAGTCGGACACGATTGAAGTGACTTAGTAGCAGCAGCAGCAGCAGTCAAGTATTACCCTTAAGCAAATCCAAACTTATCTGACCTGTCAAAAATGAAGAGCAGCCTTGGAGGACATCTGTAAATCATGACAGGGGCCAAGGTCTTGTTTTGTTTTATTACAAGCTCCTGACAGTGTTTTTCCACATGTATGTCACCTCCAGGAGCCTTGCCGGATCTCAGAACAGAAAGTCAGCTCTCACTTCAGTTCAAAGGACTTTCAGGTCCAAGAACACTACAAGTGGTTGTTTTTTCATATGTGTACTTAAAGGACTTTGGAATATACAGGAATATGGGGGGAAAAGAATCAACCTTTTTCATTGAAAAGGAAGGCTGGGTAAACAAAGATGTGACACAGCTTGGGATGGGGAGGAAAAGAAACAGACTCGGTCTGGAGCGTCCTGAACACATGTGCACAAATATCTGTTCCTGGGCTGTTTCCAGACTGATCACAGCTTCAGGACAAGAATTCAGCAGAGCAGTCAAGAAAGGATATTATTATCAAACTTCTCCATCCCGAGGTTAATGATGTGTTCACCTGCATCACAGTCACGCCTAACTGACCTGACTTCCTCAGTCACGGAAAGATGGACAGCGTGGGGCAAAGTACACCTGAAACCCATCAAGACTTGGGTTTGAAACTCAAGTTTATCTGTATGTGGAGGAGGCAAGTGATGGAACCTTTCCAGATCTCAGTTTCTTTCTCTGAAAAATGGAAGTAATAATGCCTCTGCGCAGTACTTTTAAAATGAATAAGGCTATATAAAACACTTGGCACAAAGTAGTCACTCAATAATCTTTTTTAAGTAAATTTTCTAAACTGCTGAAGCTTCGTGTTTTTAAGTATCAAGTTTTTTCTTGATTATAGGAAGCATTTTCAAATGGAAAATTTCAGAAAGGTAGTATAGAGTTCATTGATACCTTAAACAAAAGATAATCAATATAATTTAAGCTCTTATTGATGACTTAACAATGCCTATGCTGTTTTGCTCTACAGGGATGCTTTTGAAGGGGGTATATGTTTTCTAAGGAGTATAAGGCAGTCTGCCCCAAATGATCTTAGACAAATGTTCTTTTCAAGGTCTTCCACTGGGTTTTCCTAATACTTTCTGTACCTCATAATTGTATTTATTTCGTAATGCCATCAGTTCACCTACCCAACTCCCATCCTATTTATTATTTCTAAGCTGTTGTCATCTGGGAAATCAGAGAAGCTAGTTATCTCCAGACACAAATGGTCACCTACCAAACACAGGGCCTTGACTTTGTCTCTCTAGTTAAGGGAACTTGGATTTTTAACTGGGCCTATTACTGCCCAGGTCAAAAACTAAATTAGACTAGACTAAGCTGAACTGCCAGCTTCTCTTGCAGCTAGCAGTGCCCTGATTTGACTGATTTCTGACCGATGGGCTAGAAGTAAAGTATGGGCCTTCTGGGTATTCTCCTTGAAAGGAAACAACCTGCCCTCCTTCCTTCCTAACTTCACTCTGCTGCTTAAAACAGGCATCTTTAGCATGGGGATAAAGGCCACATCCTATAAACAAAAGAGTAGAAAGCTAACAGGAGGAGTCTGGGGCCTGATGATCAGGCAGCCACCATACCAGTTCTGGACAAACCACCCAAAATATGTTCATGAATCTTGTTTAAACTGGGTTACAGATGCTCTATGCCACATTTAAACCAACTGCCCCACAAGCGTCTTAGAAATATGTATTAAAATTACAGTAAAAGAACTCTTTAGATAAAATAGGCCACATTCATTTTATGGTAAGATTTTGTGTCTGTGGTTTTAGCTCAAAGCCCTTTTCTGCTTTCTTTGGGATTCTTGGTTATGTTCAGTGCATCCTCTTGCTGAATTTATGACCCCTTCTCTCTCAGGTAAAGGAGGTAAGTCTGTATGTGAACACATGTGAGATGTGGGAATAAAACATAGCCTGTGGGGGGCTTTCCAGGTGCCTCAGTGGTAAAGAATCCACATGCAATGCAGGAGATGTGGGTTCAACCCCTGGGTCAGGAAGATCTTCTAGAGAAGGAAGTGGCAACCCACTCCAGTATTCTTGCCTGGAGAATCCCATAGACAGAGGAGCCTGGCGGGCTGTGGTTCATGGGGTAGCAAAAGAGTTGCACACAACTGAGCGACTAAACAACAAGGACTTCCCTGGTGGTCCAGTGGTTGAGGGTCTGCACTTCCAACTCAGGGGCTGCAGGTTCAATCCCTAGCTGGGGAGCTAAGATCCCACATGCTGTGTAGAGCTGCCAGAATTTTTATTTGGGCTTCCCATGAGGCTCAGTGGTAAAGAATCCATCTGCAATGCAGGAGACTTGCAGGTGACAAGGGTTTGATCCCTGGGTTGGGAAGATTCTCTAGAGAAGGAAATGGCAACCCACTCCAGTATTCTTGCCTGGAGAATCCTATAGACAGAGGAGCCTGGTGGGCTACAGTCTATGGGGTCACAAAGAGTTGGGCACACAAAGAGTTGCGACTGAGCGCGCACACACACTCACTATTTTCAGTAATAATCTATAATACACTCAGATACCTGGCCTTTTTCTCTACCTACTCAAAATGAGAGAATTTTGACTTATTAGTATAATCTATGTAATAATGAACTATTTTATAGTGCCATTCTATTGTGCTATTTCGCTTGAACAAAAGTTTCTGATAGATTTTTGTTCAATGACCAAGAAAATTATGTAGGAATGTCTGGAAATGCTAGTGGGAAAATTGAAAGAAGGTAAGTGTCAGAGTTTTCTCTGTTGATCCCCACCGTCTATCTGTGCAGTGATCAGACAAAGCCCCCCAGCTCTGTTGCAATGAATCTGTGAGAGGATGGACACGAAGATTCCGTGTATGAAAATGGTCACTTTGATCATCATCAGCCATGGTCATGAGTGAACTGAAGGTAGTGATAATCAGGTTTGATGTCAAACACTAAATGGTCTTTGACATACATCCTCACCTGGACCACACATCCTCATCTGGATGCTCCCTGACCTCTTTTAAGGAGTGCTGAAAAGGACTGCTTAGAATGAATATGACACGGTCACAGTGTAGCTTCCATGGCTATTTCTGCTGCTTCATCAGGGAAGATCCTTCCTTCAGAAAAAAGAAGATATCTATGGACTTCACGATACAGACCCACTGGCCTACTATGTCTACCTCCTTTACCTAAACAGTAAATGTGGGGTTACTTAGCAACCAGTCTTACAGCCACCAAGACTTTATAAATGAAATCAGAGTGGATGGAAACCTTGTTGATATTCACCAGAGCTAACTGCAGGCAAGTCACATAGAAAGATTCTTCCCAACTTCTGTCCCATCTACAGCCCTTTGTGGGCAATCAACAACATGGTCTTAATGATAGGAAGAAGTGAAGAGATTTTCTATGTGAAATATTTTCATCCAGTTCTTTGAATAATTCTCTATTCACCTGAGAGATGCCAAAAGTGAAAGTTGCTAAGTCGTGCCAGGCTCTTTGAGACCCCCGTGGACTGTAGCCTGCCAGGGTCCTCTGTCCATGAAATTCTCCAGAAAAGAAGAGTGGAGTGGGTTGCCATTTCCTTCTCCAGGGGATCTCCCAGACTCAGGATAGAACTCAGGTCTCCTGCATTGTAGGCAGATTCTTTACTGTCTGAGCCACCAGGGCAAGGTACACGCAAAAGTCCATGCTGTATGGATATCTAACGCACATGTACGTAGTGTATAAGCCTGTGTGTGCATGTGCAAGAACTCCACGGGGTCACGTATGATCACAGAAAGCCAAATGCAAGAAAGCTTTTANGCGACTAAACAACAAGGACTTCCCTGGTGGTCCAGTGGTTGAGGGTCTGCACTTCCAACTCAGGGGCTGCAGGTTCAATCCCTAGCTGGGGAGCTAAGATCCCACATGCTGTGTAGAGCTGCCAGAATTTTTATTTGGGCTTCCCATGAGGCTCAGTGGTAAAGAATCCATCTGCAATGCAGGAGACTTGCAGGTGACAAGGGTTTGATCCCTGGGTTGGGAAGATTCTCTAGAGAAGGAAATGGCAACCCACTCCAGTATTCTTGCCTGGAGAATCCTATAGACAGAGGAGCCTGGTGGGCTACAGTCTATGGGGTCACAAAGAGTTGGGCACACAAAGAGTTGCGACTGAGCGCGCACACACACTCACTATTTTCAGTAATAATCTATAATACACTCAGATACCTGGCCTTTTTCTCTACCTACTCAAAATGAGAGAATTTTGACTTATTAGTATAATCTATGTAATAATGAACTATTTTATAGTGCCATTCTATTGTGCTATTTCGCTTGAACAAAAGTTTCTGATAGATTTTTGTTCAATGACCAAGAAAATTATGTAGGAATGTCTGGAAATGCTAGTGGGAAAATTGAAAGAAGGTAAGTGTCAGAGTTTTCTCTGTTGATCCCCACCGTCTATCTGTGCAGTGATCAGACAAAGCCCCCCAGCTCTGTTGCAATGAATCTGTGAGAGGATGGACACGAAGATTCCGTGTATGAAAATGGTCACTTTGATCATCATCAGCCATGGTCATGAGTGAACTGAAGGTAGTGATAATCAGGTTTGATGTCAAACACTAAATGGTCTTTGACATACATCCTCACCTGGACCACACATCCTCATCTGGATGCTCCCTGACCTCTTTTAAGGAGTGCTGAAAAGGACTGCTTAGAATGAATATGACACGGTCACAGTGTAGCTTCCATGGCTATTTCTGCTGCTTCATCAGGGAAGATCCTTCCTTCAGAAAAAAGAAGATATCTATGGACTTCACGATACAGACCCACTGGCCTACTATGTCTACCTCCTTTACCTAAACAGTAAATGTGGGGTTACTTAGCAACCAGTCTTACAGCCACCAAGACTTTATAAATGAAATCAGAGTGGATGGAAACCTTGTTGATATTCACCAGAGCTAACTGCAGGCAAGTCACATAGAAAGATTCTTCCCAACTTCTGTCCCATCTACAGCCCTTTGTGGGCAATCAACAACATGGTCTTAATGATAGGAAGAAGTGAAGAGATTTTCTATGTGAAATATTTTCATCCAGTTCTTTGAATAATTCTCTATTCACCTGAGAGATGCCAAAAGTGAAAGTTGCTAAGTCGTGCCAGGCTCTTTGAGACCCCCGTGGACTGTAGCCTGCCAGGGTCCTCTGTCCATGAAATTCTCCAGAAAAGAAGAGTGGAGTGGGTTGCCATTTCCTTCTCCAGGGGATCTCCCAGACTCAGGATAGAACTCAGGTCTCCTGCATTGTAGGCAGATTCTTTACTGTCTGAGCCACCAGGGCAAGGTACACGCAAAAGTCCATGCTGTATGGATATCTAACGCACATGTACGTAGTGTATAAGCCTGTGTGTGCATGTGCAAGAACTCCACGGGGTCACGTATGATCACAGAAAGCCAAATGCAAGAAAGCTTTTAAAGCTTGGACAGGAAAGCTGGGGAGAAACAGAGAGGGGCAGCGAGAGATCAATGAACAGAACGCCCTACAGAGAAAGCTGGAGAAGAATAAGCAGGAAGGTGGGGAGCGGTGTGAGGCAGCCATGAATGAGGGGCAGTGAAGCCGGAGCAGCGAGGGAGGCAGTCAGGCGGCAGCCCCCGGCCTGCTGCTGCTGCTGGCAGCCGGGCAAGAGGGAACAGATTCCAGCAGCAGGGGCTCTAATCTGTCAGCAGCAGTCCCTGCATGTGTGATCGGCCGGCCCAGCTTGGGGACTGGTGCCAGTCTGGGCGCACTGACCCTGCTGAGCCCTCCTGGAAGAGAACGCGCCACTGGTGAAAACCTGAAGGGCCGGGGAGGGCTTCCTGACCCCCATCCCCAGACACTGCCCTCCTCCTCCACCTCTCCGGGTACCCCTGTCTACAGCACGGGGTCAGTTCCCTCAGCAAGCTCTTCTCAAGGTCAACCAAGCCCAACACCCCACTTCCTCCCGATCCTTATCGGCCACACCAGGTCCTGGAGGATTCTTTCCAGAAGATGACCGTCTATGCGTCCATGACAGCTCCACTGTAGAGGAAACGGAGAAAGGCTCAAACCATTACTTATTTAAAATGTGCGAGGTCTTACAGAGATGCCAAAGCCACAGAACCCTCTCTACTCTCAAGAAGCTTGTGTTCGTTAAGCTGACCTTGGCCGGCCGTGGTCCAGCCCTCGCTCGGGCTTCCAGCCCATGTCTGTAACCATAAATGACAGCACTCGCGCTTTCTGGCGATTCGCCTCCGTCCTTACCGCCACCCAGCCAGCCTTTATCCTCTGGTGGGAAGAGAGAGCAGATGGAGAAATGACTCCCACTCAATTCCTAAATAACACCAGCTTCGATTCCCATTAACTGTGAATTTGCACCTTTGTCTGGGTAAGAACAAGGGAGTAAGGATCATGGAGACATTGCCAGACCTGGCCAAAGGTTACCTGGGGAGCCCTGGCTGCCTGTCAGCTCCTGCAAGGCTGTGGTCAGGCGGCCAGGAGGGGTGTGTTCTCTGCAGAGTGTGGCTCCTCCCAGTGGGGACCCTGGGTTCTGTCACTGCCCTGCCTCCAACAGCCAAGGGACAGCTCTGAGATTCTGTCCTCACATTTGTGAAATCCATTCACCATCCTACCTACTCTCTCTCTCTCCCTCGAGAAAACGTACCTTGAAAGGTCTGGATGAGATGAGCACTGAGGCCTCTCACAGCTGCGGTGCTCTGATTCTAAGGGAAGCCAGAGCTTCTTTAAAGCTTGATTACTATGCAGCAGGGTGAGGGGCTGAAATCCAGGTCCCCCAGACAGACCCAGGCATCACACTGCCCAAGCCTGGGCTTCGGGCTTCTTAAAAACATAAAACGGGCATAATGGTTCCCGCTTTCATTCATGGTTTATGCACAAATATTTATCAAGTGCCTACAATGCAGACAACAAAATATTTTAAAATAAAATTTATACAACATGTCAGATAAGTGCTACAGAGAGAAAAAAAGCAGGAGATGGGGACAGGGAGCTTGGGAGGGTGGGAAGGACAAACTGCCCTTAAAAGGGTGATAAGAAAACGTTTCCCAAGGACATTTGCATGGATCAGGATTTTTGCAGGGATCCAGTTAGATAATCGCACTATGCTGGGTGTGCAGAACGCATTCAGAAAGGCAGTCAACACTGGAGTTATTAACTTTGCAGCCTGGCTGACAATGGGGCTGCTTTTGAGCATGTACTTATGACCATCTTCTTAACCCTGACCATCGCCACCAACCCACATTCTGAGGCTAAGCGTGCTCTGAGGATGAGTCTGTCTTCATGGAACGCCACAGCCCTGCACTGCTCTTGCTTCCTTTCTCCTGAGACCATCCTATTCCTCCCCACGGATCCTGGACCACCTACGCCTTCTCGCCCAGAGCAAGTGGGCATCTCACCCCCTCCCCAAACTGTCCTCAGTGGAATGGAATTCTCTTCCCACTCACTCCCCCTATTTCCTGCCTTCTCCTCCAAATTGTAAATAATTTTTTAGAGGAGGAAAGAAGGGAGTGAGGAGAAAGAGGAGGAAGAAAACAGAAGAGAAGAAAGAGGAAAGAAACACCAACCGTAACAGTGTGTAATGGAATGTGTTAGTCACTCAGTCACGTTCGACTCTGTGAGACCCCATGCCCTTCTCAAGGGGATGGCTACCCACTCCAGTATTCTTGCCTGGAGATCCCATGGACAGAGAAGCCCAGTGGGGTACAGTCCCTTCTCAAGGGAATGGCTACCCACTCCAGTATTCTTGCCTGGAGATCCCATGGACAGAGAAGCCCAGTGGGATACAGTCTCTTCTCAAGGGAATGGCTACCCACTCCAGTATTCTTGCCTGGAGATCCCATGGACAGAGAAGCCCACTGAAGTACAGTCCCTTCTCAAGGGAATGGCTACCCACTCCAGTATTCTTGCCTGGAGATCCCATGGACAGAGAAGCCCAGTGAGGTACAGTCCATAGTGTTGCAAAGAGCTCCACACGACTGAAGCGACTTAGCACGGCACAGGGCTGATTCCTTTCTACAAGGGATCTTCCTAACCCAGGGACTGAACCCAGGTTTGCCACATTGCAGGCAGATTCTTTACCGTCTGAGCCACCAGGGAAGCCCTAACTATGTTAACTATGTCACTGGTAAGTAACGTCAGCCTTAGAATTCAATAGCGACTAAGGAAGGAATCGTGCAGGGGTCTCAGTGTCCAGCAGTTCAGAATGCTCTTCACTGAATTTAAGGGAAAGGAGTCAGATTCACTTACTGAAATGACCATCTATCTATCTGACATGAGGAAGCTGAAAGACTATAGAAAAACAGGAGAGCTTGAATAATCCTCACATTCAGCCATTCCTCCATGAATAGTTAAAGCTTGCTTTGCCTGAATTAACAATCAGCAATGAGTATCTCTTTTAGGATTATTAGATTCTTCTGTTATTTTCCCAAATTTCTATTTCCTGCTACACCACTGAGCAGCTAAAGTCTCTCTATACACAGCTTGTGTCTTGCCTTACTAAACATTTCTTGTGAAAAATGGAGCTTTCCTTAGGTTCTAGTAGACTTCCTCAATCAGGTAAAGACCATCATGCCTAACAGTCCTCTTAGAGCAATGCATTTGTGGAAACTTTTGACTCACATATAAATTCCACAAAGTGAACCTATAATAACTATTTACCTTGCCTTCAGTCTGCCTGTGCTTGGCACTCCCCTCATATTTAACAACAATAAGAGATGGGTGGGGCTTCCCAGGTGGCCCTAGTGGTAAAGAACCCACATGCCAAGGCAGGAGACTCAAGAGGTGCAGGTTCCACCCCTGGTGGGCTCTAGTTTACAGGGTCGCAAAGAGTCTGATCTTTTTTTTTTTTTAGGTGATTTGTTAGGTTCTAAAGCGACTTGTCATGCACGCAAGAGATAGGAACGACCAAGCTGGTCTTGCCCACAGTGCCTAAAAACTGACTGACTCAATTCCTAGTTCATTTCTTAACCTCGCAGCGTTTTTCAGGCCAGGAGAGTCAAGGAGGCCTCCCGTGGGAACGATCCCGCCACCATAATGGTTTCGCGGATGTGCATCTGCCCCAAGGTTAGAGGAGGATCGTGTTCATCACAGCTCTTTTAAAAAGAACCTAACAGAGCACCTTCCCTCACATCAGTCATCCTCATCCCTCAGATACCTCACCAAAGGAGGACTCTGGGCTTCTGAGATGGCAGCTTGCACGGGGAAGGAAGAATCTGGGGGTGGCGGGGGTTAACACAAAACATTTGCTGAGTAGGAAAGCTGAGGACACCAGAGGAAAATAATTAAGCAAGATTCAGGTGGTGCTGGCAGTAAAGAATCTGCCTGCCCATGCAGGAGATGCAAGAGACGAGGGTTTGATCCCTGGGTCAGGAAGATCCCCTGGAGAAGGAAATGGCAACCCACTCCAGCAGCCTTGCCTGGAAACTTCCAGGGCCAGAGGGGCCTGGTGGGCTATAGAACATGGGATTGCAAAGAGCTGGACACATCTGAGCACAGCAACAACAAGATAAGAGATTTGCTATATTGAGATCTCAAAGAGCAACTGCTCTTTCTACAAGTCCCCAAAGTTGCTATGGATGAAGAACAAGAGTGCTGGGTCCTCAAGACAGAAAGGGAGCCCCGAGGTGAGCAGCAGGTACACCATCAAGTTTCAGAAATATGCTGGCCAAGTACTGGAGGCACGCTGAGAAGGAAATCCACCGTCACCTGTTCCCCTAAGGAAATGATAAAGGAAACGCACAGATACATGCCTATTTCTTGTTGCTGTTCAGTGGCTCAGTCGTGTCTGACTCTTCGGGACCCCATGGACTGCAGCACTCCAGGTTCCTTGTTCTTCACCATCTCCCAGAGTTTGCTCAAACTCATGTCCATTGAGTCGATGATGCCATCCAACCATCTCATCCTCTGTCACTCCCTTCTCCTACCCTCAGTCTTTCGCAACATCAGGGTCTTTTCCAAAGAGTTGGCTCTTCATGCCTACTAAAAGCTACCAACCTTCTGTAGCTCAGGGGGATAAGAGAGGTTTTAGACAACTTGCCTGATCACTTCCTAAACACTTCCACATCATCTGGTAGCAAAAGGTTTTCAGGCTTCTCTGGGCAACTAAGATCCTTCACTTCAAGAATGGATGGCATAAGAAATTCTCCAACTCTTTCAACCAAATAAAGTTCCCAGTTGGAACAAAATGTTCTCAGCATGACTTGGTATAAGGGCGCTGTACTACATTTACTAACAAGGCATAGATGAACGCTATAAAGTTCTAACAGAAAATGAATTCCTATCAGTGTACCAAGTAGGACTGTCATACTTGGCCAAAAAAGAAAAAATAATACAGGAGCCTTGTTACATTTGAATTTCAGATAAACAACAAATTCTCTTTTAATATCAGTATGTCCCATGCCATAATTGAGTCAGACTTACACTTAAAAAAAATTTGTCATTTATCTGAAGGTCAAATTTAACTGGGTTTCTGTACTTTTCTTGCAATCCTGGTAAGCAGCTTTGTCCAGGAGCCTGTCTGGATATAGGCACCAGGCTTCCAAGAGCTAAGAAGTTATCAATAAGGAATTTGGATTGATGGGGGATAAGTAACATTCATTTGACAGTGAAGGAAATAGCTCATTTTAAGGATTCTTTCTGAGAATGTTTATATATAATTAACAATTTTTTTTTCCTCCTGCAACTAACAAGTGCCTGCATGCTCAGCCAGTCAGTCGTGTCCGACTCTTCAAGACCCCATGGGCTGTAGCCCGCTAGGCTCCTCTGTCCATGGAATTTTCCAGACAAGAATACTTGGGTTGCCATTTCCTCCTTCAAGGGAGCTTCCTGATGAAGGGAGTGAACCAGAGTCTCTAGTGTCTCCTGCACTGGCAGGAGAATTCTTTACCACTGAGCCACCTGTGAAGCCCAAATAACAAGTAAATCCCCTCGAATATGTGTTTCTGTTTGGGATTCAGGGAGAGCATAGAGTCTGTGTTCTCCAAGTCAAGACTTAGGAACGCCCCTCACGTGGAAAGAATGCCATGGTCTCGTCAGGTATGAATGAGGGCCTCCCCTCCCCTTGCAGTATTGCTGAAGATGGATGGACTACAGGGTCTGTGAATGCTCCTGGGTTTTCAGAAGGTGAGGAAGCCATTTCCTGACTCTGTATTCCTGGTGCCAACCGGGGGCCGCGTGCCCCCATCCCGCCCCCCCGCCCCC
>SJYA01000847.1:395433-446926 GCA_006410615.1 Neotragus moschatus | reverse complement strand
TGAGGAGCCTTCCTGGGACTGCTGCTGTTGTGGGGAGCTAAGCATCAGGCAGAAGGAAAAGTCCTCCTTGGGAAACAGCTCAGCATCTGCAACAATTTCATTTGCAAGATTTCCTGCTGTGGCTAAATGCGGTGGCTGCTTGGTTTGTTATTTAAAAGAGTGACCCTAGTGAGACCTGAGCTCTGATGAGAGTGGGGAGGGGCTGATTTCAGATTAGGAGGAGGAGGAGCACTGAGGCTGCCTAATTGAATCCACTGATGAACTGAAAGAGTCCCTGTTGGTCAGTCCCAATCCTTTCTGGATCCTAACAGAAAAACTACTTGAATACTAGTGTTCAAATACTAAGAGAGGCTAGGCATTGGATTCTAGAGCCAGGGGCAGCTGCACTGGGGAGAATGGGAAGGAAAAGGCAACGGAGAAGGCGTGCAGGCTGCAGGTCCATGGACAGGGGAGATGTCCTGGCTAGGGGAGATGCCCAGCAGACAGTCAGAGACAGAAGCCCGGAAGAGGTAGGGGACAGGAGCAGAAGAGAATCTTCACGGAGGAAACAGTGGAGATGCGCTCTGGTAAGCCTGGTGAGCCCTTTACATGGGGTACTTGGCAAATAGAAGGAAGATGGACTGTCTCTCTCCTCTGCACTGGTCTCAAGGAAAGTGTGAATAACCTGAACTGTGCCATCTTTGTTCTATTTAGGACCACCATGCACAAGAAGGTGGAGGCGAGCGTTTGTGGTCCTCTTGACAATAAGCTGTAAGCAAGGAGGACAGAAGACTGGGACTTCCCTGGTTGTCCAGTGGTTAGGGCTCCAAACTTTCATTNAGTGTGAATAACCTGAACTGTGCCATCTTTGTTCTATTTAGGACCACCATGCACAAGAAGGTGGAGGCGAGCGTTTGTGGTCCTCTTGACAATAAGCTGTAAGCAAGGAGGACAGAAGACTGGGACTTCCCTGGTTGTCCAGTGGTTAGGGCTCCAAACTTTCATTGCCTAGAGCCCAGGTTTAATCCCTGATGGGGCTACCAAGATCCCATTTTGTGGGAAAAAAAAAAAAAAAGCACAGAGAATGAAGGAGGTTGCCTTCCTGAGTGGCCAGAAAAGATGGCAACAAGGTTAAGAACAATTATGGTTTCAAAGATATGGTGACTGGAGACCAGGCTTCACAGATAACATTTACAGTCTAACATGAAGTCAGCCAGATGAGAGGTACTATCTTCAGATGGCAATTTACCCAGAGGAAGTTTTAAGATAAAAGCAGGCATTCCTGAACCATATTTATGGACCCTAAGGTAATACCCACTTGACTTCCTTGGGTTGTTTGGGAGATGTTTTCATCTTGATATTCCTTCATTGTTAGTTTTGGTTTTCATGAACAAATATTTGGAAAAATCATCTGAATCAGATTTGAATTTAACACTAACAATGAGGAGAAAGCATGAATGTACAGAACTGAACACATAGTAATTTTTTTAAAGAAACGTCCCTTGTCTTGAAAAGAGCAGAGCAGAGACGCCCCTGCGGGGCAGGGAGGCACTGGCTGATGGGCATCTCAGAGGTACATCCTACATTCGATCCAAGGATCTTTCTCACGCTGCATGAACAAGGCAGACAGAAGTGTCCCCGATTTCACAGAGCGTACAGGGAAGAGAGGTGATAAAGCGCATAATGATGATCGTCTTTATTGGAAAGGCAGAGGATGCAGGGCAGGTGTGTAACCGAGTGATGTCAGCCCAGGGCTTGGCTTGCAGAGGAAGGGATGCCAAGACTGAATCCTGAGGGACGATGAAAAGGGGGCAGGAGAAGAGGGCACGAGCATCTGTGTACCGCTGAGCAGGGCCACCTGGGGAGCACACTTAGGCAGCAGTAGGGGCTGGAAGAGAGAGAGGGCATGGTAGGTTCAGCCTGGCAGGAAGGTGGCCTTGAAGAGAGAGAGCTGCAAGAGACAGTTTTGGAAAGCCAAGAAGGCTCACGCTGTGGAAGACTCTATAAACTATATTAAGGAGCTGGGACTTTATTACAGGAGCAATGAAAAGCTGCTGAAAGGTATTAAGCACGAGAGTGATGAAATCACATTTTCATTTTAGATCACTCTGACTGCAGAGGAGATTGAAAAGAAGCAGAACTGGGCGCCAGAAGGTGTTTAAGAGGCCCTGTAGCAATGCGAGTCGGCAGAGGTGGACTGGGATGCAGCACACGGGTCAAAGTAAGAGAAGGCTCTCCAGGGAGAATCCACAGACAAGGTCAAGGTGGGCTGGGGCATCAAGGACATCTTGGACATTTTTATTGTAGGCACTGGGTAAAAAGAGACACTCTTTATAAGGGGCTTCCTGGGTGGCTCAGTGGTAAAGAATCCGCCTGCCAGTGCAGGAGACCCAAGAGATACAGGTTCAATCCCTGGGTTGGGAGATCCCTTGGAGAAGGAAATGGCCATCCACTCCAGTAGTCTTGCCTGGGGAATCCTATGGACAGAGAAGCCTGGCAGGCTATAGTCCAGGGGGTCACAAAAAGTCAGTTGTGAGCGACTAAATAACAACATCCCTTTATAAGAGGTGTCAATTTCGCTAGAAGAGCATGAGGAGGGTTGATGGGAGATAAGACAGCAGTTGAGCTCTGGATATGGTCTGCTCTAGGGCTCACAGCATCCAAAGGAGAACAGATGTGGTCATGGTTAGAGGGATACACATGGGGCTCGAGGGAGACACTGCACCAGAGACATCAATTTGGGGGAACTTACAGACACTGCACTCTTAGCAATGGATGAGAAATCTAGCAAGGGACAGGGACAGATCCCTGGGAGGCACCAACATTTAAGAGACGTGTAAAGGAGCCACCAAGCTGGGAGGCCGGGACAGATCTGCCAGGAAGGCAGGAAGAAAACCAAGGTAGTCTTTAGCAACAAGTGGGAATAACGAGGGATGAGAGAGCAGGGAGTTCAAGGTGGGGCAATGTCAGGGCTGGACCCCAGGTCCAGTCACAGAGAAACTACCTTTAGTTCCAACTCTGAACTGGGAGTGTAGTCAAGAGGCTATGGAGTTCAAGTCCCTTCCAGACGTTAAACAAGCATTAGTCGGTACACATTCAACCTCCTATAAATACAATATACTTGAACCTCTCCAGAGTACACTTTCTAATATTTTATTTTTTAAGCTGGGTGGAGGGTACCTGGGTATGAATTAAGTTTTTCTGAATATGTTTCTATGTGTCTGATACAGTTCATAATAAAGGTGAAAGGGATACCCAAAATACATTGTTGAGTGAAAGAAAGTAAGGTTATCGAACAGTATGTCTGGTTAGAGTTTCATTTATGTAAAACTGTAGACTCATCTCCACACAGGTACATGTGCATAGGGAACTAGTTAGAAAGATGGTCATTGATTATTTCAGCAAGGATTGTTTCTTCAGATTTAAGGTCATTTTTACTTTTGGGGGCAGGGGCTCTTCCATATTATTTGAATTTTTGTTGGAGTGTAATTGCTTTACAAAGTCGTGTTAGTTTCTCCTGTACAATGAAATGAATCAGCTATTGCACTTCCCAGCTGGGTCAGTGGTAAAGAATCTGCCTGCCAATGCAGAAGACGCAGGAGACACAGGTTCCAGCCCCGAGTCAGGAAGAGCCCCTGGAGAAGGGTCTCCTCTTGGACCCTCTCCCACCCCGCACCATCCCACCCATCTAGGTCACCACCTGTAGCAGCTTTATACAAATAACAAAACCACAGCAGCAGAGTACAGAACCTGTACCTGACTCGTTTATACAATGGCCCCTATGAGGATGTCCTGCCAAAAAGTTGGATTCTAACTTTAACCTACCAGGCTTCTCTGTCCATGGGGAAGGATGAGGCCAGGGAAGCAGAATTCCACCCATATCTTCGCATTAAATAAACCAGAACAAGGGCAATCATAGAAGTTTTCTCTATAATGGTACTCTCGCTTAATCTCAAAGGCAGAGAGAGGAGAAGCAAAAAAAAAAAAATTTAATAATAATAAAAACAATAAATGTTCAATGAGCCAAAAAGAAAAAGACATCACCATACATGTAATATCTATTTCTGTCATATTTGTAATGTCATATCTGTAAAGACAAACCATTAATAACTAACTCCTGGTGGTGAGCACACTGTTATTTGTTGTAAAATTCTTTGTATTTACTAATTTTTAAACTTTTTTCAATAAAATCAAGAGTATTTATTAAAAAACAAAAATAAGCCAGGGGACGACCTCTCTTCACGCGCCTACAGACTCAGGTACAGCATCATCCCGAAGGTAAGGAGCCAGTCCTCTCTCACATCTAGGCCTGTCTCGTCTTTCCCAGTGATCAGGTGTGTAGCCATCGGAGAGATCTGTGTTCAACTCCAAACTGAACCTCTTGGTTTCGGCATGACCTTAGACAGCTTACACCTACAAGCCTATTCTCTCATACCCTAAAATGCAAGCAATTTTCAAAACCTGCCTCGTAGAGTTGTTGCCTTGAGGGTTAAATGAGGTTGAACACACAGAACTCTTAAGAGGAAGACCAGGCATGTGGGAAGTGATCAAGAAGGAGGGGAGCTGTTCTGTACTTAAAACAAGAACAACCGCACAGCGAGCTCTGAATCTGGGTCGCCCCCACCATCACTGGCCCTCCCAGTGGCCAGCCTTCAACCTCAGACACTGCGAACTGCTCCTCCCGGTATGCGAACCTCCGACCCAGTCTCGGAAGCTCCCCTCCGCCCTCCACCATCGGCGCACCCTCTGCTACACGCTCACCTGTTCAGCATATTGGACTGGTAGATCCTCTTCTCGTGGGTGTTGTAGCAGCTGCTTTTGGGCTCAGGGATGAAGCTGTGCTCGGACAGCATGTCGGAGGCCGCGGTGGTGATGATGGCGATCCCGTCCCTCACTCTGGCAGGGAGGCCGTAGTCCCACTCGTCGTAGGACACAGAGACCAGGCCGGTGGGGAACTCCGAGGGCACTGTGTCCGTGTCCCCTGCCACCAGACTAGGCACAATCCACGTGTAGCCATAGCCGGTCAGCCCTACTGAGTTAGCCACTTCGAAGATGTAGGTGGCCTCTTCCTTAGTACAGTAAAGAAGAATGATGGGGCTCTGAAGTTTCTTGAGCTGGTTTTGGATCTTAGAATCCCCGTCGTCCAAGGACATGTCCAGCAGAAGGACTTCCTCCAGCTCCCAGCCCACGAAGCTGTTCTCGATGGTGCTGCGAATCTTGTTGACAAAGTCCTGGTAGCCAGGGAAGTAGGTGGTGACGATAGAGAAGATGTACCAGTCATATTCCTCCATGATGTTGAGCATCAC
This sequence comes from Neotragus moschatus, assembly GCA_006410615.1. Taxonomy (NCBI): domain Eukaryota; kingdom Metazoa; phylum Chordata; class Mammalia; order Artiodactyla; family Bovidae; genus Neotragus; species Neotragus moschatus. The sequence goes on along the minus strand of SJYA01000847.1, from coordinate 441,641 downwards.
GGAAGCCTGCTGTTCAATGGATGGGCCGAACTGGAAGAACATGGAGGATTCATCCTAGAGAGGGAAGCATAAGAAAGGAAAAGAGAGAGAAAAGTCAGAACAAAGACGGTGAGGGAGAGCCTGGACCAGCTGGACACAGAGCTGGTTATTTGTGTCAATTACTCTTTCCACATTAATGCCTTTAAAGAGGGATATGTTTGAATTGCAAACATTTGCAATACTCTCCTTCTTAAAACCTTCCCCTGGAGAAAACCAACCTGGGTCTATGCTCTCTTTGAAGTCCTTGAGGCTACTGCGGAGCCTCAGACAGCCTCTCAAAATCAAATATGTTAGTATTTCTAGAGCAAAATGTAGGAAGAGTCACAAAAAGCAGGATAAAGACTAAATGGCCTCATGTCAGTTGAGGTCAGGGTTTGCTGTCAAATGAGTTATATAAACACAAACTTGTTCTTTCCAATTTTTGAGACTTTGGGATTCATCAGTTGTGGGTGTGTTTCATTCAATCCAGGGGATAATCCAAAATGCCCTCAAGCTGCCCTTAAATCTACCTCAAGTAGGGAGGGGGCAGGTGAGTGGTCCAGCAGGTGAGTGGCACTCAGGTATGGCGAGCTGGGAAGTGCACTTAGCACAGGATTTGATCAGTGCATGGCCTATAAAGACATAACCGTTAAATGAGTAGCACATGGAGCTTTCCCTCTGTCTTCTACTCTGGCAATGAGGCATATAGGTTAGAATAGGCACAGTCTACGTAAGCGACCAGTTACAACGACTTGTCTTCAAGGTCATCTGTGATTAAGCCTGCGTTCGAGAAAAGCATCTAGAGAATAGCTCTTTCTCTTTCCTCTATAATGCCAGGGGTCTCCGTCTGGCCTGTGTATTACACACAACCCTCTGTCAATTCTAAGCATCTTATGTTTTCTCCCACTTTGTGAGGGAGAAGCCCTTTTACATTTCTCCCATTTGAAGCTGTATCCCACCTGCCATTTGGACATGTCAGGCCCTGCGTTTCATCTCCATCTTACAGCTGGAAGAATCTGAAACCACAAAATGAGGGCCCTCTCAGCCGTCCTTCTGTTTCAATCTATTTTCCCCTGAGTTCCTCCTGGGTAATGGCGTCTCTTTTTTCTTGGTCAGTGGCCCCTGTCTCCTGTCTGATGGTTTATCTCCATTTTATAACTATCCAAGGTAACAAAATTGTGTTTTTAATTCAAAGGGGGCAGTGCTTTTTTATCCCCGAAACCAGAGCTTTGAAGCATGGTTACAAGAGATCAGGCTTTTAAACAAAATGATGCAGTGATTTCTTAGTTCAGAAACATATTGTTGTACAGCTGAGAAATTGCTGAGTATTTTTTGGGCACTCGCTATTGAAAAAAAAAATGCAGGCTGGGAGATATCCAGCTGGTATCTAAAGACCCTGATTCGGCAGCAAGAGCTGCCAGCCCAAGGCTCTGCCAGGGCTGTGTGTGCTTCACGTGCCTTGAACTCTTCACATTTTCTCCCAAGTGATCCAAATGAAACAGGAGCTGCTCAGTCATTTGGGGTTAATTCCTTCTGCTATGGGTAATATGGTGCTTATAATGGCTCCCTCCCCTGGCTTAAAGATACAGTGCAGGAGGAGCCTCTTAGGACCATGGAACTCAGGGATGTAGAGAGGGTGGGGCACCAAGAACGCATGGGTAGGGAATGGAAATTATTTCAGAATAAAAGAAAGCCCAGGGCCAGATGGCTTCACAGGTGAATTCTACCAAAGTGTAGAGAACAGCTAACACCCATTCTGTTCAAACTCTTCCAGAAAACCTCAGAGGAAGGAAAACTCTCAAACTCATTCTATAATGCCACCATCACCCTGATACCAAAGCCAAAAAAAAATTACAGGCCAATCTCACCAATATACATAGATGCAAAAATCTTCAACAAAATTCTAGCAAACAGGATGCAACAACACATTAAAAAGCATCGTCATCAAGTGGGCTTTATCCCAGGGATGCAAGGATTCTTTGATATATGCAAATCTATTAATGTGATACACAAAATTAAAAAATTGAAAGATAAAATGATTATCTCAATAGATGCAGAGAAAACTTTGGACAAAAATAAGCATCCATTTATGATTAAAAAAAAAAAAACTCTCCAGAAAGTACACATTGAAGGAATCTACCTCAACATAATAAAAACTATACATGACAAACCCACGGCAAATATTATTCCTGGTGATGAAAAACTGAAAGCATCTCCTCTAAGATCAGGAGCAAGACAAGGGTGCTCATTCTCATCTCTATTATTCAACCTAGTTTTGGCAGTCCTAGGACACGACTGAGCGACTTCACTTTGACTTTTCACTTTCATGCATTAGAGAAGGAAATGGCAACCCACTCCAATGTTCTTGCCTGGAGAATCCCAGGGGCGGGGGAGCCTGGTGGGCTGCTGTCTATGGGGTCGCACAGAGTCGGACATGACTGAAGTGACTTAGCAGCAGCAGCAGCCACAGCAATCAGAGAAGAAAAATAAATAAAAAGAATCCAGATTGGAAAAGAAGTAAAACTCTCACTGTTTGCAAATGACTGACACTACATATAGAAAACCCTAAAGATGCCACCAGAAAATTACTGGAGCTAAGGGTAAAATGGTGCTTATAATGGCTTCCTCCCCTGGCTTAAACATACAGTCAAAGAGGAGCCTCTAAGGACTATAGCAAAGTTGCAAGATATAAAATTAATACTCAGAAATCGCTTGCATTCCTACACAGAACAGAACAATGATTTTTTTTTTTTTTTAATACGGCCAGCCCCTGCTCCTTGTCTTCCACTTCAACGACAAGTATGGACTGCTCTTCAGGTGACACTGACCTTGTTCTTGGGTTACAATACAGAGTGGGAATCCAAGACAGCAAAGCTTAATTATGACAAGACTTGTCAGGGGCCTACAGAAAACCACAGTAACAGGAAAGGAAGGCCTGTGGCAGAACAACTTACCCAGAATGGTTGTGATCACTTTACAGTGACAGCCATTTGTTTTCCTTATTACTTTCAGCTAAACTGGGGAGTTTGGGAGATTCTCAAATGAGAGGTATTATCATTTGAGTTTTCACCAGCCTGGTGGACATGACAAAGGGACAGATGCATCCAAATATACCTTAAAATGCACAGGCGTAGGATGAGATGGGCAAGACTACTGCCCATGCTATGCTAAATGAACATATCACAAGGAGGTTCTTGAACACCCACAAAGCTCCAGCCACAGAGAAGCCATAGCTGATTCCAAAACACAGCTAGAGATAGCCTCGAAAGAAAACCCATGGGCATCCATAGTAAATGAGCCCATGCTAATGAGACTGAATTTAAAAGAAAGCCAATCTACTGTGTACCAACCTGACTCTCTCCTTTTTAGTCTTCTCTTAAAACTCCCTCACAAAAATAAATGAGCTCTTAAAGAAACTGCCAGCTATTGTGTGAAGAAAGCCAATAAACAGTGAAAGTAAAAAAAAGAGGAAAAATTAATATGGTTTCAAGTTACCTCCACCACATCCTCATCTTACCTACTAAGTCTATCGTCTTCCACGATCATCCTTTTTTGATTTCCTCCACTCCTGTCAATGCCCAGTTGAATCATCTTATCTTGCCAATCCTTCATTAAATAAGGAGGCCTTACAAGGCGATTTTATCTGGGGCACCAAGAGGAGGTTAATGAAACCAAATGGGAATCAAAAGACAAAGTTATAGCTTGGACAAATGTTTCCTGGTATAATGAGTGGTCCAGCGTTATTAATTTAGTTGACACATCAATCTGGTATATAGCAGTCGAGAACAGAACAGCTCTTTTTCAACAAAGCTTTGGGCTAACTATAAGTTGTAAGCAGTGACAGCCTTTGCAAATTATGGTCACAGCCACAAATCAAAGAGCAATCTTGATGTGTGCATGGAGTGGAAAGGACTATGGCCATGCACCACCCATCTTGGCAGGCTCCCAGCATGCACTGTGATCACCACAAGAAGTAGCATCTTCCAGGATGAAGGACAGGGATATAACTCAGCTCACTGTGCTTCCCCACTAACATTTTTATCTCCTGGTGTCATTACAAAATGTTATGTGCACAGGTCCTTGGAGCAGTCTCCTCAGATTCCCAGTCAAATTTATTATATGAATGTACTTGTTCAACTTGCCTCCAGAGCACCTTTAAAGCAGTCCAAGATAAAGGGTTACCATGACTGATAGGTGCAGCCAGCACAGGGAAGCTACAATGGGACATTAGAGCCTGTCAGTCTGGAACTGTTATGATGAACCCCATCATGTCAGTGTTCATGGTGTTTACTTGCTAATAAGAAGAAACAAAAACAGGTACTATTTTCATTCTACTAACTGCCTCAGAAAACTGCTGCCTAGAAAATTAGCAGTACATGAGATTCTTCTTCTGCATCACTGAGATCCCTTACAGATCCGCTTCAGACATAAAGGACATACTAGCAATGGGGTTCAGCTGCCAGTTCACCTTGGGGACTGCCTCAGCTGAAGAGAACCCCCTCACCTAAAGTGGAGAGAGTGCACGGAGTAACCGGTGGTCATGGAGTCTAAAGGCCTGGCCCTGCTGCCTTAATTCTGGGCAACTCTGAAGGATGTGTCGGTCTTCAGAACTTCCCACAAGGTTCCATTAATATTGCATCAAAGGACTTCCTCAGTGGTTAAGAGTCTGCCTGCCAATGCACGGGACACAGGGTCCATTCCTGGCCCAGGAAGATCCCATATGCTGCAGGGCTGCTAAGCCAGGACACCACAGTTAGTGAAGCCAGCGAGCCCTGGAGCCCATGCTCTGCCACAAGAGAAGTCACCGCAATGAGAAGCTGGCACACCGCAACTAGAGTGTAGCCCTTGCTCACAGTAACTAGAGAAAGCCTGCGCACATCAACAAAGACCCAGCACAGTCAGAAATAAAGAAAGAAAATACTGTCTCACACTGTATTTCTCCCTCTGTCTCCTCCTGCCCTTCCATTCAGGGCGTGTGAAACTGGACAGCATTCACTCCTAAACCTCCTACATAACAAGTTTGTCTCAGATCGCCTTCTCAGGGAACCAAACTGGAGACTTTATCCATTTCCCTTTTCCAAAGTGGAAAAGAGAAAACTTGAAAGTGAACATGGTATCTGTTTTCAAATATAAAAATGACTTATATGGTAGAAAAATAAGTCTCTGCCCATTGGCTCCAGAGGAGAAAACTGGGACCAGTGAGCAGAAATAGTAAAAGGCACCATTGGGCTCAATGGAGAAAGTACATTTGCAACAATTATAGCTGTTTAAAATGAAATGGGCCTCGTAAGGTAAGGAGCTTGCTGTCGTTATGAACATTCAAATAGGAGTTGGATTATTAACAGATAAAGGGATTCTCCCCAGCACTCCATGTGGAAAATGCCAGGCTTATCTCTCAGGCCTACTTCAAAAGTCAGCTTTTTTTATGCACACTGTCTTTTCTGACTTTCCCAAGTCAATTCCCTTTTCTCTGTGCTTTCACAATATTTTATACGTGCCCCACCACCATATTTATTTATTTAAAAAATTTTAATGAAGTATAATTGATGTACAATATGATGTAAATTATAAGCGTGCAATACAGTGACTAACAACTTTAAAAGTTATACTCCATCTACAGTTATTACAAAATACTGGCTATATTCCCCGTGTTGTACAATGTTTCCTGCTGTCTTATTTTATACCTCATAGTTCATAGCTGTTACTCCCCTACCCCTATATTGCCCCTCCGTACTTCCCTCTGTGGTAATCAGTACTTTCTTCTCTGTATCTGTGAGTCTGTTTCTTTTTTGTTGTTGTTATGTTCACTAGCTTGCTGTATTTTTTTTTAGATTCCACATATAAGTCATAGTATGCAATGCTTATCTTTCTTTGACATCTCATTTAACATAATACTCTTCAAGTCCATTCCTATTGCTGCAAATGGCAAATTTTCATTCATTTTAATAGCTGAATTGTATTCCATTGTGTGTGTGTGTGTGTGTATGTGTGTGTGTGTGTATATACATACACTCACAGACTACACCTTATTTATCCATTCATCTGTTGATGGACACTTAGGTTGCTTCTATATCTTAGCAAGTGTACATGAGGCCGCCATGAACACTGGGATACACGTGTCTTTTTAAATTAGTGTTTTGAGTTTTTTCAAATATATACCCAGGAATAGAACTGCTGGGTCTTATGGTGGTTCTTTTTGCCTTTTGATACTGTTTGTGGTGTTTTTGCAACAAGCTTACTAGAGTGGTTTGCCATTCCTTCCTCCAGAGCTATGGTTTTTCCAGTAGTCATGTGTGGTTGTGAGAGTTGGACCATAGAGGAGGTTGAGTGTTGAAGAAATGATCCTTCTTGCTGGGAGCCAGCATGAGGAATCCCATCCGTGACAAGGTCACGCAGCAGAGATTTGATGGGCAAGGACGAGTCAAATCTCAGGTTTCCCCCTGGCATTTCCTGAGCATGTACCCCCCCAAAATAAGAATCTGCCTGCTTTTCCACTCTTCTGACATTCTCTGGAAAAAGTCAACTCAGGGCTTTAGTTTCTGCATTTGAAAGAGTGTTTCAATCCAAAAACCCCTCTGATGGCTTTCTAGCCTGCCTGCAGGATTCCTACAGCTGTGTATGTGATTGTTTGAGGCCTCTCGACTGTGGGAGGCACAAGAAGCTTAACAAGAAGCTTAAAACACCCTAGGAATGTAGAAGCTTCCAAGGAGTCAAAATCATTAGAATAGGACTGATTAAAGGTTTCATTTGTTGAGCCAATACTTGCTGCCAAAGTTTCATATATTTTATTTGTAAGATATAGTTGGTATATAGAAAAACAGGTAGTAGACCTGATATTAGCAATATTAGATTTTTGAGTTAAGTACTTTCTTAGTTATAACCCACTGCATTTTTGTTCTACAGGAATGTAACTTTATTTAGTAATTTGAGGGTAATGCAGAGTAAAGAAAAAACACTTCTAGGGAAAAGGAGTTTTCTGGTTGATAGATAATTGTCCAGAAAGAGAGCCATAACAATGTTAACAGGCCTCTTGGCCAGAAGATAATGTAAACCACTTGAGACCTTTTGTATACGGGAGGGTATGCAAAAAGAAAGCCTGATCTCAGTGAGGGTCAGGACTGCCGCCCCTGCATAACTCTGCATATTCCATTATGCACAACTTGGGGTATATGGGCTGATTTTGAAAAATAGGTTTTGGAGTCTTGAACCGATGCTGGGCTTCCCCCGTGTCTCCTCTTTATTTTCAGGCTGAATTCTCATCTGGGGCCTGGAGGCTCGCCATGTCTACTTACTTGTCCCGGCTTCTAAGATCCGTCAGAGAGAGAGCCCAGGGTGGGGCACTCTTCGATATTCAAATGGACATCGGTGGCCCAATGAAGATGGTGCAAGCTCCTTGTCTGGAAATTTATTGGCTTTCCACGTAAACCAAGTTATTCAGCCTCTTTTCTCCATCTAAAATTTTCCTACTGTACTATTATTTCCTAATCTAATCTTATATTAATAAGTTTTTTCCTCGCCAACTCCGTCTCCACTTCGAATTCCCTGGACCTACCGGGGCTGGACCCCAACAGCTTCTGAACTGTGGTTTTGGAGAAGACTCTTGAGAGTCCCTTGGACTGCAAGGAGATCAACGAGTCAATCCTAAAGGAAATCAACTCTGAATATTCATTGGAAGGACTGGTGCTGAAGCAAAAGCTCCAATACTTTTTTCCACCTGATATGAAGAGCGGACTCATTGGAAAAGACTGTGATGCTGAGAAAGACTGAAGGAAAAAGGAGAAGAGAGCAGCAGAGGATGAGATGATTAGATAGCATCACCAACTCAATGGACACGAGTCTGAGCAAACTCCAGGAGACAGTGAAGGACAGGGAAGCCTAGCGTGCTGAATTCCATCAAGTGGCAAAGAGTCAGACATGGCTTAGGGACTGAAGAACAACAGCAGCAGTGGTAGTTCTATTTTTATTTTTTTAAGGAACCTCCATACTGTTTTCCATAGTGACTGCACCAATTTACATTCCCACCAACAGTGTTTGAGGATTCCCTTTCCTCATGGGAAGCATATATGCGTGCCTCATCCCATTAAAAAATGTGCATTTCTCAAGAGCAGGAATTGCACCTTATTCATCTCTGAATCTCCAGGTGCCACATGAAAAAAACTTAAATGTTTGTTGTATTAATATTACAAAGTACATTCCTTTGTTGGGTGGGAGATGAACTGAAATGACCTTGATGGTTTCAACTGGTTCCAAATTTGTATGCTGATGGCACGTCTGCAGTTATGCCTGAATGGTTGTGCACTTATACAAAAAGTGAGGGGGATCCACCTTGGAGCCAGCCGGAGAGGCAGGAAGCGTGCCAGTCATTTCCCCATTCTTCTCTACAGCAAATTCCATGAAGCATCAACTACACTTCTTCCAGCTCCTCTTCTGCCATTCTCTCCTGTCCTAATTCCAATCACACTTCCAACCCCACTCCTCCTCCCCAAAAGATCATCTTGTGAAACACAGCGGTGACATTTGCATCTAACGTCCATCGGCAGCCTCTGAACTTCGCTCATCACAGGCTCCTAAATATGCTCTCGTCCCTTGGTTTCCAGGGCTTCGTATTCACTTGACTTTCCTCCTAACTTACTGGTAGCTGTTCTCCCATCTCCTTTGCTGGTCCCTCCTCTTCCTTCTGATCTTCTGAAGCGGGCGTGCCCCAGAGTCAACCCTTGATCCTCGTTTTGTTCCCCTTCTCAGAAATCTCACTCAGTTTCCTGATTTAAATCCCATTTCGATGCCAATTGCTCTCACACTTCTTTCTCCAAAACTTCAAACTGACACATCAAACTGCCTATTCTACAGCCCCATTTGGATATCTCTGAACATATCCAAAATGGAAATGTTTCCAATTTCAGTTCAAGGCAATTCTCTCCTTCTACTGCCAACTCCTGTCTTTCTTTGGACTTCTACATCCAATCAGCCAGGACACCTTGACTGCCTTACCTTCAAAAGGCTGTCCATAGAGAGCTTTTGACCACCCACATTGTTTGAGCCACCTTCATCCTTCACCTGTCATTGAAAGGCCTGCTAACTGGCCTTCCTGCCTCTGCCCCAGTCTCATGTACAACAAAGAACCAAGATGATCCTTTGAAAGCTTAAATCATAAGATGCTATCTTCAGTCCCCAACCCTCAATGACTTCCCAACTCACTAAAAGGAAAAAGCTGATACCCAAGTTTGGAACCCCACTGGCCCTCAGATCCCACCTTCTCCAACTCTACCTCTCACTCTCCTTCAAGCATGCTGATTGCTCTTAAATATACTAATTCCCACCCCAGACCTTTACTCAAGCTATAGCCTCTGCCTGAAACACTTCATCCAGCTTCCCAGGTACCCACAGAGCTAACACACACACCTGGTACAAGTCTTCACTAAAACCTCATCTTCTCAACAAAGCTCAATATGATACAATAGTCACCCTCTCCCATCAAAGGCAGGCCTGAGCCCTCTTATCCTGCCAACATATGAAACCTACTCTTAATTATGAATCCAATTTTGATTTTTGCCACAGCATTCATTTATCACCATCAAACATAATACAATGTATTTATCAGAGTGTTTACCTCTTCCCAACTAGAATGTAAACACCAGGAAGGCCAGCATCAATTTATTTGTTTATTGCTGAAACTCAGCACCTAGAATGGGCCCAGGTCCAAAGTGGACTCTCAGTAAACAGTTGTTGAATTTTAAAAAGTAGTAATTTGCCATTGTTTGTGTTTGTATATATTCACGTTTTTCTGTGGGGGTGTGGGGTTCATGTATCTTTTCTAGCTAGTATGTTCGCGTTCTTCAGATAAATACCCAGAAGTAGAACTGCTGGGTCATACGGTAGATCTATTTTCAATTTTTTGAGGAACCCCCATACTGTTCTCCATAGTGGCTGTACCAGTTTACATTCCCAGCAATAGTACCCAAAGGCTCCCTTTTCTCCATATCCTCACCAACACTTGTCATTTCTTGTCTTTTTAATAATAGTCTTTCTAATAGGTATGGGCTCCCATCTTACTATAGTTTTGATTTGATTTCCCTGAAGATTTGTGATGCTGAGCATCTTTCATGTGCCTGTTGGCCATCTGCATGTTCAGGAGAAACATCTATCCAAGCCCTCTGCCCATTTTTAAATCATATTGTTTGCTTTCTTTGCTGTTGAGCTTTATGAGTTCTTTATGTATTTTCTATATTAAAACCTTATCAGATATATGATTTACAAATATTTCTCCCATTCAGTAGGTTGCCTTTTCATTTTGTTGATGGTTTCCTTTGCTCTGCAGAAGCTTTTTAGTTTGATGTACTACCACTTGTTTATTTTTGCTTCTGTATTACTCAGCTGTAAAAAAGAATGGAATCTTGCCATTTGTGACAACATGGTTGGACCTTGAGGGCATTATGCTAAGTGAAATCAATCAGGCAGAGAAAGACAAATACTATATGATTTCACTTATATGTGAATTCTTAAGAAAAAAAAAAGCAAACAAATCAAATGAAAACAAAAAAGAAAAACAAAAAAAGCTAAGCTCATAGATACAGAGAACAGATTGGAGGTTGCCAGAGGCAATGGATGGGGAGTAGGTGAAATGGGTGAAGGAAGTCAATGGTACAAAGTTCCAGTTATAAAATAAATACGTCATTAAGATGTAATGTACCACATGATGACTTAGTTAATAATACTGTACTGCGTATTTGAAAACTGCTAAGAGAGTAAACCTTAAAAGTTTTCATCACAAGGAAAAAAAGTTTCATAACATGTTCGGTGAGGAACGGTAACAACACTTGCTGTGATCATTTCACAGTGTTTACAAATATGGAATCATTATATTGCATGCTCAAAATATCAATTACACCTCAATTACAAAAGTGGCAATTGCTGTTGCATCCAGATAATTCTCATGCATGCATGCTAAGTCACTTTAGTAGTGTTTGACTCTTTGCAACTCCATGGTCTGTAGCCCTCCAGGCTCCTCTGTTCATAGGATTTCCCAGGCAAGAATACTGGAGTGGGTTGTCATGCCCTCCTCCAGGGTATCTTCCCAGCCCAGAGATCAAACCTACCTTTCTTATGTCTCCTGTATTAGCAGGCAGGTTCTTTAACCACTAGCACCACCTGGGAAGCCATAGATAATTTTCAAATCTAGTTTATTTTTGTTGGCTATTGAACTGATAACATTTTCCAGCATTTTATTTATTTTTTAATTGAAGAATAATTACTTTATTGAATTCTGTTGGTTTCTGCCAAACATCAACATGAATCAGCCGTAGGTATACATATGTCCCTTGAGGTCTCTCATGCTACACAAATCTTAGCAATGTATAACATCCCAGGGATTACAAACTTGCTAGGACATTAAAGCAAATTCAGATTAAATAAATCTGACCTTTCTCCTCTTTCTGTTTTCCTTCTAAATTCAGTTCTTAAGAAGGATCTGTGTTTGAAAAAAGGCTAGAACCTCTAGGCTTTTGCTGAAAATCTCCACTACCCATCAGATTTAGATGGTAAGTGTAGAAATGATGGACTAAGTGGTCAGGTTCCTCCAAGCTGGGTTAGTCCTGGGTATTTCTTCTCTACTTCTTCCACACCAAGCACAAAGTAGAAGCAGAATATGGGGACAAAAATCTCTCCTCTCCCAACACAAGGAGAGGATTTTCTCTACCCCCCCAACTCCAAGAAATTCCCTTTTTGGTGACTATAAACTCTGATACCAACCATCATTTTTTTTCAGGTGACTAAGGCTGTGTAGTTATTTAGAGTAGGTTTGGTTAGTGTCAATTCTGTGAGCCCTTCAAGAAAGAAAAAAAACACCCGATGTTCTTGCCATTAATCAGAAATATCATAAGTGAAACACACAAAGGAAGCTCACTGGTGGAGAAGCATGATCTCTCCTGCCAGTTAAATGCTAGATTCATTCTCAGTAAACCCTTGCACACAAAGAGAATGCTCTGGGTTTTCAAAAGCCCATGAACAGAGATTCAAGCAGATTGAGCTAGTCTTAACAGCCATTCTGGATAGCTAAACAACTCCCCCAGAAGCCGGCATTCTTTTTCTTATTTGTTCTTTCAGAAGATAATTTTGCTTTCTCCTTGAATTGTGTCCTAGTTTCCTCCCTGAAATCTCCCTCTTGGATGTGCTTCAATCGCTGAATTTAAGCCACAGCTGAGAAACAAACTAAAAGTATTCACTTTGAGAATGTCTACAAGGTCCTTCCTATTCTAGGTCTCAGAGACAATTTTTTAGCAAGAAGAAAGCTTACCAGCAACAGACAGGGCAATAAGAGGAGAAGAATAAAAAGGCCAATTCCCTCTCACTAAGATACTCAAGTGAATTAAAGAATTAAGTCAGGAAGCAAAAGGCCTGGAGAATACCAAGAGGACTTTCAGAATGTGCTTGGGCTCGGCTATAAGGTTTCAAGACACCAAAATCCTAACAAGGCAATTGCATTTCATCACATGTGCATTTCTGCACATCAAAACAACTCTCAGATGAACTGACTTGTATTTTTATTAAGAGGTCCTTTTCTATAAAAGAATGAGCTGACATATTCAACAATCACCGTGTTCTGTGACTGAATAAACATACTTTTAAATAAATGCAAGTGGAGAAAGCAGGGGAATAGGAAAAGTTGGGGGGGGGAATGAAATAGAGAAAAATAGTATAAACCTCAAACCAACAGTATTAATTAGGATTATCAATATCAGACTAAATTTATTTAGACAAGTTTACAAAATCAAGTGTGCTCAACACAAATATAGATCTGGGCATTTTCATGGATTTAAAAAAAAAAGCATTTCATAGATAAAAAGAAGGGCATGGTAAAACTAAACCACAGAACTAAGAGAAAAGAAAAAATTTATTAGGAGCTCAATCCAAAATCAAAACTGCTTATACCATCAAAATCTTTCTATTTCACTTAAGCCAAGAGGGTGGAGTTTACAGCAGAAATGTGCTCATTAATAAAGAACAGGGTGAAGTACAGACCAGTGATGGTGCTGGATGCATCAGCAGCATTTTTCAGAGTGAAGATGTAGACATTTGTCTCAAAAACATTAATATTCCCATCTCTTAATATGTATTTGCTCAGAGCATCACATTCCTATACCAATGGGAGTAAAGAATTGAGGAGGCGCTCACAAGAGGAGATGAGGAGGAAAGGCATTTTATACTTGACAAAGCTACGAGTGCTGGTACCTTATATGTTGCTGAAAATAACAAAGCCCTGGTTCTAAATACAGTAGCTATGTTCATGTACATGGGTCTCTTCAAAAGATTCCTGGAAAACAAAAAGTTCTCTGTCCTTCTGTCCCTGCTCTATAGAGAAAGATGAAACATTGCTGAATTGGGAATCTGGACCAATCATGCTCTTTGGCACACGTCAACAAGCCATTGAGGGGAGAAATATCAATAACCTCAGCTATGCAGATGATACCACCATGCTTATGGCAAAAAGGGAAGAGGAACTAAAGAGCCTCTTGATGAAAGTGAAAGAGGAGAGTGAAAAAGCTGGCTTAAAACTCAGCATTCAAAAAGCATCCGGTCCCGTCACTTCATTGCAAATAGATGAGGAAACAACAGAAACAGTGAGAGACTATTTTTCTGGGCTCCAAAATCACTGCAGATGGTGACTGTAGCCACGGAATTAAAAGACGCTTACTCCTTGGAAGAAAGGCTATACCAACCTAGACAGCATATTAAAAAGCAGAGACATTACTTTGCCTACAAAGGTCCATAAGGTCAAAGCTATGGTTTTCCCAGTAGTTATGTATGGATGTGAGAGTCGGACCATAAAGAAAGCTGAGTGCCAAAGAATTGATGGTTTTGAATTGTGGTGTTGGAGCAGACTCTTGAGAGTCCCTTGGACTGAAAGGAGATCAAATCAGTCTATCCTCAAAGAAATCAGTCCTGAATATTCATGGGAAGGACTGATGCTGAAGCTGAAGCTCCAATATTTTGGCCAGCTGACACGAAGAACTGACTAACTGGAAAAAACTCTGATGCTGGGAAAGACTGAAGGTAGGAGGAGAAGGGGATGACAGAGGATGAGATGATTGGATGACATCACCGACTCAATGGAAATGAATGTGAGCAAGCTCTGGGAGACGGTGACGGACAGGGAAGCCTGGTGTGCTGCAGTCCATGGGGTCGCTAAGAGTCGGACACGACTGGGCGACTGAACTGACTGAACAAGCCATTGCCTCCAGGGGCAGAAAGAAGTTTCCTGAAAAAGTTTTTCCCAACAAATATCCAGTGATCTGTTTCCCCAGGTCCCTGCACTGAGAAACCGATCACTACTTCCTCACAGAAAGCCAAGGATGGTTGTTCACAATTAACATGGCTTTGAAACTTTCACTTTTCCGAACCAATTTGGTCCCCTATCTAAAAAAGGCAACACATTTTGAAGGGCTCCAGAAATGAAAAGAAAATTGCACACAAGCAAATTAGATATACATATACATCTTCAGCCGCTTGTCATCACCTGCCTGGCTCTGCCTGACTTGACTGTGGACTTAGAATTTTAGCCACCAGTTGTGCCTTCCACCCTTTAAAGCAGGACTGGTTGCGTTCCATCCTCAACCAGAACATCTTCTAGAGATGACTGGGCTGCTCCAACTCTAGAATTTAGAGCACATGATGTGAGTCTGGCTGGGTGCAGAAGAAGAAGGCTTCCCCCTTCAGACTCACTAGGTGCCCACCCAAACTTCTGCATGCCTTTTATTCCTGTCTCTACCAGACGAGACTGGGCTTCCCTTGTGGTTCAGTCGGTAAAGAATCCGCCTGCAATTTAGGAGACCTGGGCTCAATCCCTGGGTTGGGAAGATCCCCTGGAGAAGGGAAAGGCAACCCATTCCAGTATTCTGGCCTGGAGAATTCCATGGACTGTACAGTCCATGGGGTCGCAAAGAGCTGGACACAACTGAGCCACTTTCACTTCCTACCAGATGAATAGCCCTACTTAGACCTTCCCACTTTCTGCACAGTCCCTGCCAATACTCTTGATGCTGGACACTCCCTGCTCCCTATATCCAGGTTCCAACAGAGACTGGACACCCTTTCCTGTTCTTAACAATGAGAAGTTTATGTTGCTTTGTCCACTATTGTATCAAACCCCTGCATTCCCACACCATCCTGAATCACGCCAAGTGTGGGTTATTTGATTTGAAATATGTTTTTCTGGAGGGCTGGTGGTGCTAGTGGGAAAGAACCCACCTGACAATGCAGGAGGCATAAGAGACATGGGTTTGCACCCTGGGTTAGGAAGATGCCCTCTAGGAGGGCATGGCAACCCACTGCAGCATTTTTGCCTGGAGAATGCCATGGACAGAGGAGCCTGGAGGGTTTCAGTCCATGGGGTCCCAAAGACTGAATCGACTTCGCATGCACGTATACAGGTTTTCTGGAGCTTGCTGGCTCCCCCCTTGCGGCAGGCAGTGTTCAAGGTGAGGTCCACTCTCTCCCCACCCTTGGCCTCTCGTTAGACTCGTTTGACCCTAGAATGCCTGGCTTGCAAAAAGGTGAAAGTGGTGTCCAATGCTGGATTGGTTACATCTAAGTTTCTCTGAAATTTTCTTTGTTCACTTCATGCTGAAAATCACTCTCTTTTGCTGGAATTATTCAACTTTCACTTTGGCTATGCCTCCTTTGTCCCTATGGGTTAAATAGCACAAATGGCTCTTTAAGAGTTCAGAATTCCTAGCTGCTTACCCTTCATTTTCTTTCCCTCCAGCTCTGGGACATGTGGGTATATGAAGTCTCGCTGAGTACACAGCTTCATCGGCTGGAACTAACATCTAGTGCTCAACCGGACAAAGGGAGAACCACAGGACCCTATCCATGTTCCTAGAAAACACCTGTCTATTTCTCTATCCACACACAGAAGGAATACTTGGCTGAGAAGGGACAGAATGCTACAGATCCAGTCTCCAGAGCAGTCCAGGGTCACCGTCTCTGGTCTAGCCTGCCCCTCCCCCCACCAATGCAGCAGTGCCAACTCTGCCAACACCCTGGCCATCTTGCCACTGGTGTCTTGGGCACTGATGTCTTGAGCAATGCAACTCAGGCTGAGGCTTCTTCCTTTGTTGACTCTCTTTCCCCACAGTGTTAGTCCCACAGATGAAGACCCCCCTGGAAGATTTCCCTGGTGGCTCAGACACTAAAGAATCTGCCTGCAAAGCAGGAGACCCGGGTTCTATCCCTGGGCTGGGAAGATCCCCTGGAGGAGGAAATGGCAACCTACTCCACTATTCTTTCCTGGAGAATTCCATGGACAGAGGAGCCTGGCGGGTCACAAAGGGTCAGACATGACTGAAGCAATCAATACACCCACAACTGGCCTACACCTTTAGCCCAGCATTTCCATTCTCCTCTCTGGGGCCACAGGTAGCTGAAATGCTGTCAGTATCTCAATCTGACTCTGAAAGACTGGCAGTGGCCATCACACAAGGGCAGTGTCCAAGGTGGCAAGATCGCTTCTAAAGGTAAGAACCGGATGGGTAAAGGAATGGCCAATATATACATTGTTCTTTTGAAGTTTGTATATTTGTTTTTTTTTTTTAAACCACATTCAGTGGTCTCCTACTTTTCTATAGTTCATATACTTCACCTAAATACATTTCCTTTCATGGAAGCATGTGAGCAGAAAAAGAGTTCTTTAAGAGAAAATGCCAACTGGCATTTCAAACAGAAAGAAACTCAGAGCTTAGCCTTTCGCCCATCCTCATCAGAGTCTCTGTAGTACGGAACTATGGTTACAATCAGATGCTGGCACTTATTAATCTCCCATCGAGGTTCTTCACAGTGGGGCCTCTGCCTACAGATGAATCATCCCAGACAAGTAGGATTCTTACACGGTCTCATTATCTTTAGACTTGGCAGAAAAGCCACTCACCTATCAGGCTTTTATCAGCTGGCTGTGAATTCTGATCCAGGCTGACAAAAACAAAATGGCGGATCCTGATGGTCCACGGCGACATTTTGATGTTAATTTGGTACCACTTGAAAGGTGCCAATACATCGACCTTGGGTAAGCACAGCTTAAGTGTACGTGTTAGTCGCCGCTCAGTCATGCCTTACTCTTTATGACCCCATGGACGGCAGCCCACCAGGCTCCTCTGTCCGTGATATTTTCCAAGCAAGGATACTGGAGTGGGTTGCCATTTCCTAAATGCTCTATTAAATAAATGCCAGCCTGGGATCTCAAAGAAGACACACTAACCTGCATGGCTTGAGAAGACACTAATGCAGCTCACATACAATTAAACCAGTCCAGGAAAATGGGAGGAAGAACTAGACAATTTCCCAAGCCTTCAAAGAAAATTCCACATTCTTCCTCAGTTACACAAGCCAGTGAGTTCAGCAAGCCTGACTTTCAGAAATTCTTCCCTAGCTCTGTCTGAATTCCGTCATGCCGCAGGTGAAACCCTTTGGCTCTCATATTTTCCTTGGTGTGTGCATGCTAAGTTGCTTCAGTTGTGTCTGACTCTATATGACTTTATGGACTGTAGCCCACCAGGCTCCTCTGTCCATGGGGTTCTCCAGGCAAGAATACTGGAGTGGGTTGCTGTTTCCTTCTCCAGGGGATCTTCCTAACCCAGGGATCTAACCCGTGTCTCTTATGTCTCCTGCATTGTTAGGCAGGTTCTTTACCATCAGTGCCACCCAGGAAGTCTTTCCTTGATGAAAGGTCCTCAAAAATTTTATCAAACTAAATTAAGGTAATGTCAACTTAGAAGATGGTTTGTGATTTGCTTTGTGTGTAAAGATTATTATACTTACTCTCAACTTTTTCTTCCTTAGATTGAACTGATCTCTTTATGTCTCAGCAATTATGGTTCTTATTACAATATTTATTGAGTTTAAAGTGTATTAGGTGTTTTATACATGTATTACGTTCATTCTCATATCTCTATACAGTAAGCCCTATTACTCTCTTAGTTTCAGCAACAGAGAAAGTAAGCTTTTGAGAAGTAACACACCCAAGGTCACTGCTAGTTTGAGAATCTAGCTGGGTCTGCCTACAGAGTGTACTTATTCAACCACCACACCACACAGCCTCAAGCTTCTGTAAATCCTCTTTGTGGCTTCTATCTGAACAATTTACACCTCCTGTTTTAATTGTGAACCACAGAATGATCACAATCATCTGCTAAAGGTCTAATCCCAGCCTAGCATAGTTCACAGGCTATTTTCACGAGTCCTTAAGCTTATGCATCCATCCACTAGCGTAGTTGTACTACCAACTAATGATGGGCCTGGTACACGTTATCACCCTATTCAGTTCAGCTCTGTTCAGTCGCTCAGTTGTGTCCAGCTCTTTGAGACCCCATGGACTGCTCCATGCCAGGCCTCCCTGTCCATCACCAGCTCCCAGAGCTGGCTCAAACTCATGTCCAGCAAGTCAGTGATGCCATCCAGCCATCTCATCCTCTGTCGTCCCCTTCTCCTCCCGCCATCAATCTTTCCCAGCATCAGGGTCTTTTCCAGTGAGTCAGTTCTTTGCATCAGGTGGCCAAAGTACTGGAGTTTCAGCTCAACATCAGTCCTTCCAATGAATATTCAGGACTGATTTCCTTTAGGATGGATTGGTTGGATCTCCTTACAGTCCAAGGGACTCTCAAGAGTCTTCTCCAACACCACAGTTCAAAAGCATCAATTCTTTGGTGCTCAGCTTTCTTTATGGTCCAACTCTCACATCCATACATGACTACTGGGAAAACCATAGCTTTGACTAGACAACCCTTTGATGGCAGAGTAATGTCTCTGCTTTTTAATATGCTGCCTAGGTTGGTCATAGCCTTTCTTCCAAGGAGTAAGCATGGAAGGACTGAACTGAGCTGAACTGAATAGAGTAATTTCATGGCTGTAGTCACCATCTACAGTGATTCTGGAGCCCAAGAAAATAAAGTCTCTCACTGTTTCCTCATCTACTTGCTATGAAGTGATGGGACTGGATACCATGATCTTCATTTTTGAATACTGAGTTTTAAGCCAGCTTTTTCACCCTCCTCTTTCACTTTCATCAAGAGGCTCCTTAGTTCCTTTTCACTTTCTGCCATAAGGGTGGTGTCATCTGCATATCTGAGGTTATTGATATTTCTCCCGGCAATCCTGATCCCGGCTTGTGCTTCATTCAGTCCAGCATTTCGCATGATGTACTCTGCATATAAGTTAAATAAGCAAGGTGACAATATACAGTCTTGACATACTCTTTTCCCAGTTTGGAACCAGTCCGTTGTTCCATGTCCGGTTCTAACTGTTACTTCTTGACCTGCATACAGATTTCTCAGGAGGCAGGTAAGATGTTCTGGTATTCCCATCTCTTTAAGAATTTCCCACAGTTTGTGGTGATCCACACAGTCAAAGGCTTTAGCATAGTCAATGAAGCAGAACTAGATGTTTTTCTGGAATTCTCCTGCTTTTTCTATGATCCAACGGATGTTGGCAATTTGATCTCTGGTGCCTCTGCCTTTTCTAAATCCAGCTTGAACATCTGGAAGTTCTCTGTTCACATACTGTTGAAGCCTGGTTTGGAGAGTTTTGAGCACTGCTTGCTGACGTGTGAGATGAGTGCAGTTGTGCGGTAGTTTGGACATTCTTCGGCACTGTCTTTTCTCTGCTACTGAACGTCGTACAACTGGTTCTTTATGATCTTATTAGTTGTTTGCTAATCAATCAAATATTTATTAAATACCCATCACGTGCTATAACAAGTAGAGATAAGGTATAAGTCTTTATCCTCATCCTCAGAGTGAGCCAACTGGACAATAAGATCAAAATATACAGAAGAATTGATGACTTTCTTAAGCTAAATGAGAACACGAGGCTTAGAATATTTGTCATAGATTCAGTGTGGCTCGACAGCTTTATTTTTTAAGCTTCTTTTTACTTATCTCTTTGCCAGTTCTCTCCCCAGCTCTGTGCCATGAGCAAATTAAATGCCTATGCATTTTAATCCAAATACCAGACTATGGACAGAAATATAAGTAGCACTGGCCTTGAACTCAGTTTTAGACAATTTGTCCTCAGGTGGACAACAGGCCTCTGATGTCCACTCTCTCAGGCAGCGATGTAAGGGCTGATAGAAGTACCGTACAGTATCATACCCAAAGCATTCCACCGTCTAAATGAATTATATATAAATCTTTCTCCTTGATCTACCCAGCCTTTCATTTTCATCTCAGAAGATTAGATTAGTATGACAGGACTTGTCCTTTATGAAGTCAAGCTACTCAGTTAAAAAACCCTCTCTCTTCAAATGATTGCAAATTGATTTTGTTAAGATTTCTTTTCAGAGTTCCTTCAGAAGAGCTAGGGGAATGATACTTTCTAGTCTTTCCTTTCTCTCCATGAATTTTTTCTCTACTTTGGCCTTTTCCCTCTGACCCTTCAACAGAGTTCGATAATTGTGCGTATCAATCAAGAGATCAATCAATTATCTTAGTGCTCCTTGCATAAAGATGACCTATGATGGTAAAATTAAATCCAAGCTACTCACAAAAGTAGCCTGACATTAAATTTTCTTTAGTTCAATTTATTAGTCTCTATGTCCCGTTCATTCAAAAAACACACAGACAACTGCACAAACACTTATCAATTTTCAAAGCTCCCACCATGTCTCTTAAATTAACATAAAGTTCTTTTTAATCTTATTTGCCCTACTGATGAACAAAGGGTAAATTTCAAGATCTGCTTTTGTTCTTGGCTCCATGAAATTAAACGAATACATAGTAGCAATGGCATCCTCGGGTATTCACACAGTTTCTCACCTTTTGCAAAAATAAAACAAAATTTTTACAAAGGACACCTCTGAACCAGAGATGCTTTCAGGTGTAACTGGTGTGAGAGACAATGTCCTTGTTTGAGTGCTGAGGCTTATGTTGGCTACATATATAATCACTTAATAGCAAAGTTACTAGAAACAACCAGTTTAGTTTGCAAGTTATGTTTCACACAAAAAAGAAGCATGTCTTGGCTCATAAGATAACATCTCCTTGTATCTGTCTTCCTGAGTCCCACAAAGATACAAAGATTATCTAAGTTATCTAGATAGAGTTTTCAAAAGACCTCCTACCAAGGACTTCCACGGAATCAGTTGCTTAGTTATACTACATTCTTAATATTCAAATCTTTGGTGACAAAGAATAAGTTCATCTGTCTCAACTTCTTCTTTTTTTTTTTTGGCATCTTTTTATTCTATAGCAATATCTTTCAAAGAACAGACATTTTAAATCTGAAGTCCAAATGCATCTTTTAAAGTGGATCGTGCTTGTACTCCTCTAACTTCATCAGGAAAAGCAAGAGAAGGGTTCTTCTTTAGCAAGTATGAAAACTTCTGCCAGTTTACAGCCTACAGGGAAATCTGGAAATTCAAGTTTTTCAGACAGATTCTTGAAAATGCGCCCATTCCAAGTCTCAGCATTCCACTGTTCTTTACTAAGGTCCTTCACAATAAAATAAGAGACTTATTAGAAATGGGTATCTGGTATCTTTTACACTTGCATTATCTTTACAATTTAAATTTGAGGCTTGAGAGATAAGCTAAATTCTTCTCCAGTCTCCTAGAATATGAGACCATTTTCCTTGCATGAGCTCAAATCATCTCAGTCTCACTGCTTACCTTTTCTATCCCCACCCATACCACCCCCTAGACAGAAAACTGCTTCTTAGAACAGCTGGCCTGAACTTGGTGAGCAACACTGGGCATTGTCTCTCAACTTCTCTCCTTCTTTTCTACCATAAGGAGAATAATGCCCCAGATTCCCCTCTCATTTCCTTTCCATAAAGGCAAAGATCCTCCCGATGTGGTCACAGTAAAACGCCTTGGATACCTAACTGTTTTTTGCTTTATTTTTCCATTTGTATTAAATATGTACTAGAAGAGGGTTTCCGGGTCACTCAGTGAGTGACTTCTAGAGGCAGAAGCAGTTACGCTTCTTTGATATGCTGGATGTTCACAAAACCACAACCTTTCACAGGCACTGAAAGGGTTAACCATAAGTTGCTTGTAAACAGGCTCCCAAAGAAATAAAGCAAGCCAGCCGATGATGTCAGGTAGCTCAGATTATTGTGCACAGGTTGTTCACACAAAATGACAAATGAGAAGGACAGGCACATAACTCAGCAACAAGACGTTGGCTCCACGTGCTCTAAGGCCCCTCGGACCAACACGAACCTCTGTCAGGCACTGGGGAAGGTTACTCCTGCAGTATCAGACCAACATCTAACAGCTGAGAAAGTAAGCTATGCATGTCACCTGAACTTCTATTTTTTAAAAGGTTTCTGCTAATCTGAACATGGCTCTTGGCTTCTGAAATTGCAATATATCCCATTCTGCACCATTACAAAAAAGTGAAATTTCTTTCGTCTTGCCTTGCTAACTTAAGTCCTGTATCCAGACACCCTGAATGAAGCCAAATTCATGCCAGTCCTTTTTCTCACGGCACAGAAAGCTAGTGTGTACTCTGGCTTCCCTTGTGGCTCAGATGGTAAAGCATCTGCCTACAATGTGCGAGACCCGGGTTAGGTTCCTAGGAGGGGACGATCCTCTGGAGAAGGAAATGGCAACC
This sequence comes from Neotragus moschatus, assembly GCA_006410615.1. Taxonomy (NCBI): domain Eukaryota; kingdom Metazoa; phylum Chordata; class Mammalia; order Artiodactyla; family Bovidae; genus Neotragus; species Neotragus moschatus. The sequence continues at coordinate 419,028 of SJYA01000847.1, read as the reverse complement.
TGCTCCAGTACTCTTGCCTGGAAAATCCCATGAACGGAGGAACCCAGTAGGCTACAGTCCATGGGGTCGCAAAGAGTCGGACATGACTGAGTGACTTCACTTCACTTCACTCTGTTCACATCAAGTCATTTCCTACATCCTTATACATTTAGGATGAGAGAAAGTTAGTGTTCTGTTTCTTCTGAATTACGGGGCATTTCACAGTGGCTTAAGTGTCCATGATCAAGTCAATAAACTTAATGTGCACTGACTTTGACCAAATTTGGCTCATTCTGAGGATATAACCCCTTGTGAAATGGTAGCTCAGTAGCTGTCAAAAAGGCTAGTTTCCAGAATATTTAACAGAATTCACTGAAATTCGGTATATGGAGAGTTTCCAGAGTTATTTGCTGGCATTGAGGTTAAAGTTTAAAACAAACCAGTGTCTCAGTGGTAAAGAATTTGCCTGCAATGCAGGAGATGCAGGAGACATGGGTTTGATTCTAGGTTGGGATGATCCCCTGGAGGAAGAAATGCAACCCCCTCCAATATTCTTGCCTGGAGAATCCCATGGATGGAGGAGCCTGGTGTGCTCTAGTCCATGGGCTCGCAAAAGAGTTGGACATGACTGAACAACAAACTACAAAAAACATGAATTTAGTGGCATTAGCATCTCAACACCCCTGATGTACAAACTGCAAACTTGGTCCATTTTAACCACACTTAAAGACAGATATGTATTATTTATCCCTGAGAATAATGGTCTAAAGATATTCTGTGATGAATTCTGTCTGACAAGAACAGCTGGTCCTGATCTCCGAGATTTCTGCAAACATTAACTCACTGGTTCCAATCTCAGATGCCGCAACCTTCTTTGTGATTTTGATAACTGGTTTCCCATAGCCATCACTTCATAAAGACCTCTGAGTGAACATCTAAAATTTAGATTTTGCTCTTTATAAACTGGGTGGTGGTGGTGGTGTAGTCACTAAGTCATGTCTAACTCATTCGACCCCATGGACTATAGTCCACCAGGCTCTTCTATTCATAGGATTTTCCAGGCAAGAGTATTGGAGTGGGTTGCCTTTCTTTCTCCAGGGGATCTTCCTGACCCAGGGATCAAATTCAGTTCTCCTGCACTGTTCTTTACTAACTAAGCTATCAGGGAAGCCCCTTTAAAAACTTATGTGGTTTTAAAAGGAAGAAACCAACATAACAAAGCAGAAAGTACAAAAAGAGAAGACGCATATGAGGGCTATGGGAAAAAAAAAAAAAAAGGATCTGGACTTCAGATCCAAGTCTGCATACTTCTTTGTGATCTTGATTGTAATTTAACTTCTCCAAGCATTATTTTCCTCTACAAAATAACAGGGTGAATTCTTCATTTATAGAATTGTAAAGAGGATCAAGTGAGATAACACATATGAAAGTGGCTACTACAATGCCTGGCACAGATTAAATTCTCAGATTCGGTAAGTGTGAATCTGTTTACCATACATTACGACCAACAACACAGTCAAGGAAGAGGTTTATTTCACACATATTTACATAGTTACAAATCGGTTAAGTTGATAAATCCATCATCATTTTTATTGTCCTTCTAGCCTAAGCAACGGAGAAGGCAATGGCACCCCACTCCAGTACTCTTGCCTGGAAAATCCCATGGGCGGAGGAGCCTGGTGGGCTGTAGTTCATGGAGTCGCTAAGAGTCGGACATGACTGAGTGACTTCACTTTCACTTTTCACTTTCATGCATTGGAGCAGGAAATGGCAACCCACTCCAGTGTTCTTGCCTGGAGAATCCCAGGGACGGGGGAGCCTGGTGGGCTGCTGTCTCTGGGGCTGCACAGAATCGGACACGACTGAAGCGACTTAGCAGCAGCAGCAGCAGCAGCAGCCTAAGCATAATTTGTGTGCTTGTGTGCTAAGTTGCTTCAGTCGTGTCTGACTCTTTGCAACCCCATGGACAGTAGCCCAACAGGCTCATCTGTCCATGGGATTCTCCAGGCAAGAATACTAGAGTGAGTTGCCATGCCCTCCTTCAGAGGATCTTCCCGATCCAGGGATAGAATCCACATCTCTTAAGTCTCCTGCATTGGCAGGAGTTCTTTACCACTAGTGCCATTTGGGGAGCCCAAGCATCAATTATAATTGACTAAACATAGCTTCCAAGTTTGACTGGGCCTCCAATACAACCCATAAGAGCTGGGTTCCCACTTTGTCCTTTTCTGAGTGTGTAAGAACACTCCACCTTCTCATGGCTTGACATGGGTCCTACTGATTTTTCATGACTTCAGTCATTTGCTCAACTGAATGGCTGCTGATTCGCAGACCAAGAGACATACTCTTGGCTTTTTCTTGCTTCTCACTGTCCAGTCAACAACATTCACCAGCCCATGGATGATACGCATCCTATAGTTTCATAAAAGTCATCTTTTTCAGCCATTGTTCCCAGCGTTGGATCTCAGGTGGAAGAGCTTCCACTGGGTCTGACTGGCAGGTGCCACTTTGGCGGCTCTTTACCAGCAGGTTACCTTATTTTACCCGACACAATTCCTCTTCACTATCATAAGGAAAACGGTCCCTCTCTTCCTGTGTGAAAATCACAGATTTCCTCTCGGCTTGCTCCAATCCAAGTTCTGTCCCCAGTCTGAAGAATACCGTTAGCTTCGGGCTCATTTGCAGACTGGTTTGCTCTGAGCATAAAGAAAGACTAGGGACTTCCCTGGTGGTCTAGTGGTTAAGACTCGGTACTTCCACCACAGGAGGCCTGAGTTCAATCCCTGGTGGGGGAACTAAAATCCTACATGCTTGTGTGATCCAAAACAAACAAGCAAAACACATACAAAAGAACAACAGTAAAAAGCCTGATGACCAAGGAACCTTCAGAGAAGCTTTGAATTCAGACTTTCAGTCCTCTTCCATATGAAAGAAAAATAAAATTTACATTGACAAAAAAGACTAACACTCCCCACTCTCCCTCCAGTTCGTGCCCATGGGTCAGAGTGCACCTTATTCCCTTGGCTCTCTTTCATGACTCACCAGCCAGCATGTATGCAATGAAACAACCATCTCATGTCTGCCGGCCAAAGTTCTAGACTATAAAACTCTCTAGCACACACATAAAGTATGCAAAATAATTCTGAGAAAAAAGCAGTATTTAAATAATGCCCTAATGGAGTAAATACCTGAACTAACAGCAAGAAGAGAGAAGGCAGAAATAATAAACTGAAATTCTAAATATCTGAATCTCTTAAGACATAATCCATTTCTATCGCAGGCAACATAGTAGCTCTGTAACAGGTTTTTTTTTCTTTCACAGATCAATTAATTTCTAAATATCTTCACAGGTCTATAAAAATAATCACAATTTTCAATGCTCTTAATCATGATCAAAACCAGCCCCGGCTCTCTAATGAATGTACTCTCAATGAGCAAAACCTGAACCTTTATTCTTACCCACATCCTCAGTGATGAAGTAAGTGCTCTAGGGTCCATTCTCTGGGAGGGTCCAGAGAGGTCACTAATTACAGTTGTGAATCCCACACTGAAACACTAGCAGAGTGGGAACTCTTGAACAACTGCAGTTTGCTGAGGCGTTGGGTTGGAAATGATGGTTAGAACTGCAGAAGGGACTGGTGTTACCATGTGCCCACCTAGTGACTCATAATACAGGCTTGGTAAGTTCTTTCCCATCCAGTCATGTAGAAACTGCAAGGCTCAAAGAAAGAGGCATTTTTTCCCCTTCTACTCGAAGGTCCACTTTTTTTGTTTTTCTCAAATTCAATTTCTACATTCTCTGAAATAGCTAGTGTGCTCTCAGTTGTAAGTCTGTGTACACACACAACTGCACAACATTGTGCGTGTGTGTGCAAAATAGGAAGAAGGAAGTCAATACAGAAAGATCTACATAGAGAGAGTACATGTCTGTTGGACTTCCCTGGTGACGCCGTGGATAAGAATCTGCCTGCCGATGCATAGGACGCATTTTCTGACAAACTAAGTGTATTAAAAAGCAGAGACATAATTTTGCCAACAAAAGTCTATACAATCAAAGCTATGGTTTTACCAGTAGTCACGTATGGATGTGAGAGTTGGTCTATAAAGAAGGCTGAGCACCGAAGAACTGATGGTTTTGCATTGAACTGTGCTGCTGGAGGAGACTCTTGAGAGTCCCTTGGACTGCACGGAGATCAAACCTGTCAATCCTAAAGCAAATCAACCCTCAATATTCATTGGAAGGACTGATCCTGATGCTGAAGTTCCAATACTTTAGCCACCTGATGCGAAGAGCAGAATCATTGGAAAACACCCTGATGCTGGGAAAGACTGAAGGCAAAAGGAGACAGGGGTGTCAGAAGATGAGATGATTAGATAGCATCACCAAACTCAATGGCCATGAATTTAAGCAAACCCTGGGAGATAAAGGTGGACCGAGGAGCCTGGTGGGCTGCAGCCCATGGGATCACAAAGAGCTGGACATAACAGAGAATGAACAACAACAAAGTATCTGTTAAATACACATGAGGCAGGGTCATGGTGAGATGGAACTTAACACTGCTCAGGGAAAGAAGCCACTGACTGCTTCTTCATTAAGGTGGACCTTGGAAAAGAAGTCTGCATCCTCCCAGAAGTTCCCTAAGGCAAACAAACAACTTCTTTCCTGGAGGAGAAGTACACGAAGGCTTTGGGGAAAGTATCCCTCTTGGTATGGAAAACTGTGATCTCTAGAGAAGAGGTGGAGAAAGTAATACAGGTCAAGGATTCAGTTGGGAGAAAAGAGATTGGTATCACCAAACTCCTGCAGAATTACGAGACATTCTTTTGTAGATGGATATTGTTCAGACTGAGACCACTGACAGGAAAGAAAAATGGCGGAGCTCTTCACGAGGCAATGGGGAGTCTACACCATGAACCCTGCTCAACTTAAAAGGGACTAGAAGTTCACGGAGGAGGACCAGTTTCAAAACAGCATAAGGCAGAAAAGTTATGAGCAACCTAGAGAGCATATTCAAAAGCAGAGACATTACTTTGCCGACTAAGGTCCGTCTAGTCAAGGCTATGGTTTTTCCATTAGTCATGTATGGATGTGAGAGTTGGACTGTAAAGAAGGCTGTGCGCTGAAGAATCGATGCTTTTGAACTGTGGTGTTGGAGAAGACTCTTGAGAGTCCCTTGGACTGTAAGAAGATCCAACCAGTCCATTCTGAAGGAGATCGGCCCTGGGATTTCTTTGGAAGGAATGATGCTAAAGCTGAAACTCCAGTACTTTGGTGGTCACCTCATGCAAAGAATTGACTCATTGGAAAAGACTCTGATGCTGGGAGGGATTGGGGGCAGGAGGAGAAGGGAACGACAGAAGATGAGATGGCTAGATGGCATCACTGACTCGATGGATGTGAATCTGAGTGAACTCTGGGAGTTGGTGATGAACAGGGAGGCTGGCGTGCTGCGACTCATGGGGTCGCAAAGAGTCGGACATAACTGAGTGACTGAACTGAACTGAAGCTGGAAGTCCTTCAGATACAGACATCCCAGGACAATGACCCTGTCTTGGGAACAGTGGATGAGCAAATTAATGTAACTTGAAGCACTGCAAGCCCAAGACAAATCAGGAAAAAAAAAAAAAAAAAAGGCCAAACCAAAATGGTATATATACTGTGTAGACTGCTCAGACCGTCCAGTTCTCTCCTCCTGAGGTCTAGTAAATTCCTTGTGTTCTTGAATAACCTGGCACGGTTACTAGTGAGACCTTCAGAGGGCAAAATTGTTTTTCCTGACAATATGGGTATGAGGGAATTTTAACAGTAAATTTAAAAAAAAAAAGTGACCTTTCTTTTAACCCAAGCTGATGACAAGTACAAATATGGACATAAAACTAGTTACACATTTTAGATAAAGATAGATCCACTTTGGGTTCAATATAGTTAATTTTGCTAGTAGATTTTTATCAAATTGTGAAAAACAAGAAGTGTAATGAGGGGAAAGGTGAACATCCAGATGGCTAATTATGGCTCATTTGCCTGATACTCTGAAACCAGTGTGGTTCCAAACCAACTTTATTGGAGAATGTTCATCCCTCGGAGAGAAAATAAGACTCATGAGAATTGGACTAGTGAAATTCTTAGTCTAGAGCAGGTATTTAATCTGATTTTACAGGCCTTCTCTAGGGTACAAGGGCATCAAAGAAGGGGCTAACACTTACTGGGTTACTAACTTTGCCAAGTCTAATGTACAAAGTTAGAGTAGATATCATTTTCCAAAACACTGCCATAATGTTACAGTGCTCTCCTAAAGTTCTTTTTGAATCTAGAGCTGTGGTTGGAGGATGTATTTTATGAATAATCTGGCCTTGTCTATTTACTATCAAAGACATAACACGCATCGCTGCAATTCATGGGGTCGCAAAGAGTCGGACACGACTGAGCGACTGAACTGAACTGAACTGAGCATGTACTACACGAATGACCCCATACTAAGCACTAAGGAGGCGTCAATAAGCTGTGGGAAATTAGCCCTGATACAAAAGAATTTACAGCTCTGACACCTGGAATGCATTAATGGCAATAATGCAAACTGTAACGCAATTATCACAGAGTGAATTAAAACAAATGCTATGGAGTTTAGAAGAGAAAAGGATAACACATGATCAGGAATGGGGAAATTTTCACAGTGGAGAAGTAAGACGATGGTGGCAGTGGTGATAACAACCAGGTACTAAGAGGGTGAGAAGCCGATTCTAGTGGTGGGAGCAGTCCAAGCATAGGTGAGACTTTGGTTCTGAGGACAATAAAGGTTCAATTAAACTGTTCCTTCAGCAGATATTCATCAAGTGCCTAATAAATGCCAAACACTGGGTTGGAGGCTGGGGGTGGAGACAGGAGCTTCTTACCTAAGCGTTCATGGGGCTGAGCAAAAGGTAAACAGTCTTATTGCATTCCAGCTTGGAGGTTAAGAGCAGGAGGTCTGTTGTAAGACCATGTAGGTGGGAATGGGACTCAATCACCAACAAGCTGTTAATGCAGGCAAGTTATTCAGCCTCTCTTGCCATGGTTTCCTCATTTGTAAAACCAGTCATTACAAATGCTTGCCTCATAGAGTAGATGAGATGATAGCTGTCAAGCACCTGGTATGGTGATAGACACAGAATAAGTGCTCAGTGAATATGACTATAAAGAGTATCTTTGTGCTCATCAACAGATGAATAGATAAACAAAATGGAGCGTGTATGTCTGCGCGCGCGAGTATGTGTATATATATATGTATATATATATAATGGAATACTACGCAATCATAAAAAAGAATGAAATCATGGCATTCCAGCAAAATGGATGGATCTTGAGATTATTATAGGAGGTGAAATAAGCCAGAAAGGGAAAGACAAATACCATGTGATAGCACTTAAGTGTGGAATCTAAAATAGGACACAAATGAACTTATCTTCAAAACAGAAACAGACTCACAGACACAGAAAACAGACTTACAGTTGCCAAGGCGGGGGTGGGGCAAGGGATAGGTTGCAAGTTTGGGGTTAGCAGATACAAACTATTACATATAAAATGGATAAGAAACAAGGACCTACTGTATAGCACATGGAACTGCATTTGCTATCCCGTGATAAACCATGATTGAAAAGAATATGATAAAGAATGTATATGTGTGTGTATGTGTATGAATCACTGAATCATTTTTCTGTACAGCAAAAATTAAGACAACATTGTAAGTTAACTATACTTCCACAAGCTAAATTGTTTTAAAAAGAATATATATCTTTGTACTTCTATGAGAATATCTGAAGTCATAAGAGTCTCTTTAGAAGTAAAACTTGGGAAGACTCAGTCAAAGATACTAATTTTAAGTCACTAATGTGTTTTTTACACACTGTTTTCCAAAAATGTTGTATCATTTCACACTCTTATAAGCAGTGTAGGAAAGTACTGACCTCACTATACTCTAATATATTCTTTAAAACTTTTCCAATTTAAAGATGAAAATGATATATCATTTTTTTTTTCATTTCTGTATTTCTCATTATGGTGAGGCAAACATTTTTCATGTGTATGAGATGTGTGTATTTTTCTTCACATAAAATAGCGTTACCATTTTACAGATGGGAAAAATGGGAATTTTGGTTGCAGAGACTGGACTCAAAGAGAGCACAGATGTGATGTGCTTGAGAATTACTGAGAGGGGAACAAAGTGATATGATTTTACACGACAGTGTGCACAGTCCCTTTTTGTCATATTATTAGGAAAGAACAGAAATCAACTACATTAATACTAAGGAAAGTTTATGGGAGTTATGGAGCAGGAATGCATTAGAATAGAGACAAGAGAATATATTGAAAACTTTAACACAGAAAGAGGAATAGGGAAAAAAATAAAGAGAAAAGGAGACAGTGAGCAAATGTGATTACCAAAAGTAGGCAAAGAAAGGAAGGAGATGAGAAATAAGCCCTCAAATTAAAATTTACATCCAGAGGAAGGGATAAATTGGGGGACTGGGGTTAACACACACACACTATGATACCTGATATACATAACTAACGAGAACCTACTGTACAGCACAGGGAACTCCACTCAATACTCTGTCATGACCCATATGGGAAAAGAATCTGAAAAAGAGTGGATATATGCATATGTATAACGGATTCACTTGGCTGTACACCTGAAACCGAAACAACATTGTAGATCAACTGTACTCAAATTTTAAAAAATCAATTTAAAAATAAATCAAAAAAGATTTTCATATAGTTTGTTTCTTTTCATCCCCCAGGTTTGTACTTGAACAAACAAGCTTTATCTCAATGATTGGAGCTGCAGTGATGTGGAGGAGAGGGCGGGGAGAGTAAGCTGGAAGGAGAGAGCAAGGACACGCTAATGGGAGTCCCCAAGGTGCATTGTTCTCAAAGCCAAGGTAATCCTGAGCCCCATTCCATTAACCTAGTGGCCCTGTCTCTGTCCTGACCTGGAAGCAAAAAAAGAAGGACCTGAATAAGAACAGCTTCTGGACGTGGATCCTTTTGCCCAAGTCGTCTTTGCAATGGCCCTCTTGGTTCCAAGAACAGAAGGTCAAGACAGAGAAAATGGAGTTAAGACAGAGGCCAAGAATAGGAGTGAACTGGAGCCAAGGCTTCCTCTTGCCAACTTCCTTAAGGACACTTCTGCTCAAGAGTGATCACCTAACCAAACTCTCATCTACAGCCTGACCATGCAAGAGTTTCCAGCCTCCTCCGAATCTCATCTTTTCTACGCCAAATTCAGCCCACCTCACCTATGCCAGGAAACTGCAGAAAAGGCAAGTCGGTCAGGAGAGGAGAAGCAGCAGAAGAGAAAGTTCAGGAGGTCTATACCCTCATTGCGCTGAGCTTCTCTGCAACACCCCCAGCCCACTGCAGAAGGAGAGCAACAGCAGCTGCAAGATCCACAGTGACTGGGATGAAAGGTTCCCAAAAGAGAGAAGACCTCACATCATTTGGTGTCTTCCTATCACCAGCGGGGCTCCCCAGGTGGTGCTAGTGGTGAAGGACCCACTGGCCAATGCAGGAGACATAAGAGACGGGGTTCGGTCCCTAGGTTGGGAAGATCCCCTGGAGGAGAGCACGGCAACCCACTCCAGTATTCTTGCCTGGAGAATCCTATGGACAGAGGAGTCTGGTGAGCTGCAGCCCATAGGGTTACAAAGGGTCAGACATGACTGAAGCAACTTAGCAAGCACACACTTATCACCATCACTTAGAATGATTTCTCCTCCAAAGCCTTGTTATTCATAAGCCTTTCTCCTTTGTTCCTCTCTCTCCAAGAACACTGATATTTAGAACATATGCACATGTTAAAGGGTGTGCTTATGCCCAACATCTCAGCGAATGCCTCCCTCCTCTGGGACAGTCTTATTGATGTTGGCCCAAGTATTAGTTCTTACACTGGCATGCTCAGTCTTTCCTGAACTTCTACCACCTCCTGTGGCCTCGAGTTCCCATGTCTGCCCTATTTGCCCACTGCTGTTCCACCCAGACCAACTGAAACCTGAAGTCCAGCCTTAACTGAAATCTACATAAAGGAGGGAAAAACCCACTTGTTTCATCCATCTTGTGAGCTCAGTAATTTGATGTAAGATCTTGGTAGACCTAGGGAAGGGCCACAATACTGCTGGCATGGACCAGCACCCTTGCATGCTGGTTCACATCTGGCTCTCTCCTCCCTTCCTCTCTCTCTTTATATATATTTATACCTTCCTGATATAATTCTTCACACACCAGCAGAACCATTTCTCGGACCCTGAAGTCCCTCAAACTCAGTTTCTACCCCAGGCAAATTTTTCATGTTGCTTCTTCTGAAGAACACGAATGAATCTCTCTGAAAGATATTCTGGAGAATACAGCTTCCTCTAGGCATATTACATGATGGTGCAAATTATATAAAATTAGAGAACTTACAGGCTACAGTTTCCCTTAAGCATGAATAACTTCTCTCACTAGGAACTTGTTGTCCAGCCTCTGCCTTTTTTTTGGTTGGAGAAATAATGACCTAGAACAGTTTTACATGTTCAGCTAATTAGAGGGTGCCTATCCTGACCGAAATAGATTGAATGTAACATAAAGTGAATTCAGCCAAGTACAGCCCAAGTACAGACACAGTGAAAATACAATTTTTATTTACCTGGTTGATTTATCTGAAGTTTTATTTATCCACCATCGAACTATTTTTTAAACCAGTCTCCTAATTTATGTAAGCAACTTCTATCTCTATGCTTGAATTCTTGCCAGTATTTCACGAATGTTTAGTCCGAGGAGAGCATTCACTATGACTTTCCCTTCCAAATATTATTGTTGTATTTAGTTGCTAAGTCATGTCCAACTCTTTTGCAACCCTATGGACTGGAGCCCACCAGGCTCCTCTGTCCATGGGATTTCCCAGTCAAGAATACTGGAGTGGGTTGCCATTTCCTTCTCCAGGGGAGCTTCCTGACCCAAGGATCAAACATGAGCCTCCTGCATTGACAGGTGGATTCTTAACCACTGAGTCACCAGGGAAGCCGCAGCAGATAGAATATTATCTTCCAAATGGCAGTTACAACACAATAGATATTGCCTCAATATAAAGAAAATGTTGCACAACCTGAATTGAATAGATGCTCTTGACCATTCAGGGAAGCTCCCTGCCACCAGAGACATTCCAACAAAAAGAGTCTCAGGACCCCCTCCATCTCTGAGATTCCTGCACTGAGTGAGACAGTGAACCAAATGATATTTTGGGTTCCTTGTGAGACTCTGCTAGTATGGTATTTATGTAGTGAAATGTGGACAAACTGAGTCAGCTCTGTCTGACTATATAACATTAAACTGTGAGGTAATTTCACATATGGCTTCCCTGATAGCTCACAAGGTAAAGAATCTGCCTGCAATGCAGAAGACACAGGAGACCTGCATTAGGTCCCTGAGTTAGGAAGGTTGCTTCCCCCTGGAGAAGGAAATGGTAACCCACTCCAGTATTCTTGCCTAAAGAATTTCATGGACAGAGGAGGCTAATGGGCTACAGTAAATGGAGTCGCAAAGAGTCAGACACAACTGCACGACTAACTTTCACCCGTATTACTGAGTACTGTACTGCTGCCAAGTCGCTACTGACTCTTTGCAACCTATGGACTGTAACCCACCAGGTTTCTCTGTCCATGGGATTCTTCAGCCGAGAACACTGGAGTGGATTGCTGTTCCCTTCTCTCGGGGCTCTTTCCAACCCAGGGATTGAACCTGAGTCTCTTATAACTAACCTCCACTGGCCAGTGGGCTCTTTACCACTAGCACTGCCTGGGGACATATGTTATTACTAGACTCAAACCTCAGCTCTTCCGTATCTGTAGATCAATTATGTCAACCGAGTTATGTGCTGGACTTTGAGCTAGCGAGGTTGAATGTAGAACACGATCAGAATTTATCTGAGTTGATGAAATAGCCTTCACTTTTCCATAATTAGAAAGCAGAGGTCAGTCAGCAGGCTTGTCAAGGGAAGGAAACAGGGTACAAAGGAAAAGGAATGGTGTTCATTTCTCCTGCCTGTGTTGGCAACAGAGGGGAAGGGAAGGGAGGGGGCTGTTTCTCTCTCTCACACACACACATACACACGCACACACAATCACCCTCCCAGGAGCATCCAGGGACTAGGCTTCTGGACTGTCAACATTTCTAAGCAGCTTGAGAGCAAACATTCCCCTTCTGTATCCAGATGATCTTTGCCATTGAGGTTAAGAATAGTATTATATTTTTCCTTTTCTCAAGGGATGAATTTGTCAGATTGTCAGATATCATTTTTGTCTTGGAGTGGAGGCTTCAGTAAAATACAGAAAGAATTCCGTATCATCTCTCAGCCCTTCCAGTTTTAAAATTGATGATTCAATATGGCTCCCTTTCTGAAAGTAAGATAATGAGGCTCATTTCTTGCAGCTTTGAGAAAAGATCTCTCACTACTTTATAGTTCCACTTTGCACGTCATTCTGGAGCTAGCTTTCACTTTGGTGAATCAAGCTTGGGAGGTTCTTTGTTCCGGACCCGAGTCACCCATATATTTTTATCTATGCATCACACTCCTGGTTTCACTGTAACTCCCCACGAAAGGTCAAAACTGCAGCTCATCAGCACACTAAAAACTCAGAAGGTAGTGATATAGAGGGAGTCCATCTTTTAGTCTATGGAGATGGGAAAAACAGATCTTTCCAGTCTTCATAGCAAGAGGCATATACTGTATGAGCACCCAGAGCTCTCTCACATTTAGAGAGAACCAGTGATTTGACACAGGTCTACCATCAATCCCAGAAGAAATCAAATTTTTCAAAGACTGAGTGGGAGATCTTTTAAATACTACTTAGTATAAAAAACAACTACAATTTGTACTCTCAATTTCAATATTAAATAACAGAAAGATCCAACAAGTTTATAATATGCTACAAAAAAAACATAGGAAAAGTTTCACTTTACTCAGTGCTTTCATTGAAAATTTATTTGGGTCTCCTCTACGTCAGTTCATCCTTCTCCCATCTCAATAATCAAAGGAGCAGGATATTGAAAAAAAAAAAAAAAAAAAGACAAGAAGAAGGACTCATGCCCTAGGGAGAAAGAGGGGAGTAAGTTAGTCATTCTGTGTACAATACCTACATTCAGCTCATAAATGACAGGTTTCCTAAGTAATAAGCTATGGACATTCTACTGATGTCCAAAATATGAGACAAGAGAAATACTAACATGAATGGATTTTTAGAAAACCACAGGTAGTAGGGGGAAATGCAGCCCTTTGTTCCAAGCACTAGGCAGAGTTGGGTGGGTGTTAACAGAGAAAGTATCTCAAAGGCTAAAACACCATGATATTAATAATGAACACTTGATGATCTAGGTACAAAAATCTGGGGCATATGAACAAAGGGAGTTTGACTGAGGTTCGTGAACTCCCGGCAAGATGAAGGACTTTGGGCTCTTCCATGGGACAAGCTATGTCTCTCAATTATGAAGCAATTGATCTCAGAAAAGACATGAAATAAATTTATTCTGAATAAACAAAGAAGCCCACTCCCAGCAGCAAAGCTCCAGAATATTTTGGCTGGACTTGGTGTAAGCCACCTCAAGAACTAGGAGACGCTGAGCCAGAGGGTTCAATGTCTTCAGAATCTGCACTTTGGCAGATCAGAGGGACACAGGAATGAATGCGTAACTAACACAGAACACATCACTTTGCATCCTAGCTAGTTACGGGGTCCCTGTCTCCCTGCTCAAGAGGAAGCTTCCTGAAGGCAGAAATGCCCGGGGTAGTGACTAGAATTTAGTAAGTGTTTAATACATGTTTGTTATGTGACTACAAGAGCTCAATTTGAGCTGTCCCTATGCGGCGGAATGAACGTACTGATGGCTTTCACCAATGGCTTACCTGGATCCATCCCTTGCAACATGACTCTGAAGTTCCTCCCATTGAGAGGGATAGTCAAGCTCTTCATCCCTTGAAATAAACTTGACTAATGACTCATTTCAGTGCATGTGACGCAGGAGGTGTCAGTGTGAGAGTGCCAACTTTAGGCCTCAAGAGGCTCTGCATACTTTTGCTTTCTCTCTCGGGGACCTGCCATGATTTGAGAATAAGCCCAGGCTAGCCTAATGGAGGATGAGAGATCGCATGGTCAAGAGCCCAGCTGTCCCAACTGAGGTCATCCTAGACCAGCCTAAAGCCAGGCAACACTCACAGATGAGGGAACTCGGCCGAGATGTTCAGCCCAACACAAAGCTCACCACAGATGCATGCCTGAGTCCAGCTGAGACCAGAAGTCCTGTCCAGTTGACTCCTAGGTTCACGACTATTAATAAATGGTTGCAGTTTCAAGCCACCAAGTTTTGGATAGTGGCTTCTATCCAACAGTAGCAAACTGACATCACTCACTAAATGTTGCTTTTATCACTGACCTTGCCTTTAAATCCTTGTGAAATATTTTCACTACTAATCATTTAATTCAAAAGAAAAAAAGAATCCCTATCATTCATTCAATAATAACTTATCTCTAAACGCCCATTCTCTTTCCCGTCTACTTGCCTCTAACTTCTGGAAGTCCTCATTTTTGTCTGTTTTTCTAGTAAAATCAGTCCCTAGCTGTCCCCAGGCCTCCATCTTTGCTCTAATCCCATCTTAACACGTAAGAATTATCATCACAACACATGTGTGTGAACAAGTGAGGCCTGTCATCAGAATGTTTAAGCTTTTCACATCGTGCACGGAACTAAGCGTGAACATATACAACGCAGCCAGTCACGTCTCTCGCATTTTTGTCCCAACGCCTCTTTCCAGGCTGGCCTCAGACTGCAACCCCGACAATGCCTCATGTCCCAGGACACCTGTCTTTCTCCATATTCCCACCGTCTCCACCTTCATGTTTCTGCCCAACTTGTTTCATAGGCTTGCAATTTCCTAAATACCAAATTCCCTCCCAAGTCACCCACTCAAAGATGCTATCCCAATCTCCCACTGTATCTTTATATAATAAAAGTGACCTCATAATAACAACAATGCCAGTAGTAATATTTAATAAACATACACTATGAACTCGCCCTGTGTTAAGCACTCCAAACACCTTCTCTTTTAACCAGCACATCGATTCTAGGGCACAGCTATTCTTAACACTATCTATATAGACGAGCAGATGAGACTCAGGAGGCTGTTCAGTCCAATGTCAAGTATCTACTAAGTGGCAGAGCTAAAATGTGGATCAAGGACTCCAGGAGTAAAAACATTAAGCTACTTCATGGTTTCATTTGAATTTCCCATATTTATTGTAATAAATGAGAGCACAAAAGACTCTGCCCAAAGGCCTCAGAGTCATCAGCAGAACCAGATCATGTGTTAAGGACTCCAAATCCTCCAATCTTATGCTAATTTTGTGCCACCAGGGAAAATATATCTGCTGTGTGCTATCCCCAGCAGAGTATGTGCATTTTTGCCTTTGCCCATTTTTTTTTTTTTTTAAAGTTAGAATGCTTCAACTGAACTAAACATGTAGATTTTATTTTCTCCTGCTGCTGGACTCATCCTTTGCACTTCAGCCAAGATTGCAAAGTTAGAAGAAGAAACTGAATCTAAAACCAAATTAAATTTTGGCTTCATCTGATTCACATGTGAAGAGTAGTCTGCCCAGTAACACTCTCAATACATAATGAACTAAATCTCCCACACTCCCAATTGGGTCTAGTTCTGTTGGGACCACACAGGTCACACTGATGCCTTAAACATGCTGACCGCATCCTGTCCTGCTTTAGGTGTGCTCTGCTCAGTCAGTCCTGTCTGACTCTTGCGACCCCATGAACTGCAGCCCGCCAGGCTCCTCTGTCCATGGAACTTTCCAAGCAAGCATACTGCAGTGGGTTGCCACGTCCTCCTCCAGGGGATCTTCCCGACCTAGGAATTGAAGTTGAGTCTCTGAAGCTGAAGCTGAAGCTCTAATACTAGGCCACCTGATGCGAAGAGCCATCATTGGGAAAGACCCTGTTGCTGGGAAAGATTGAGGGCAGGAGGAGAAGAGGGCGACCGAGGATGAGATGGTTGGGTAGCATCACCGACTCAATGGACATGAGTTTGAGCAAGCTCCAGGAGATGGTGATAGACAGGGAAGCCTGGTGTGCTGCAGTCCATGGGGTCACAAAGACATGACTTAAGTGACTGAACAACAATTCCGCAGTGCAGGCAGATCCTTTACTTCTGAGCCATCAGGAAGAACCCCCTACTTTAGTTACTGGTCTCCCAAAGAGCACCCCATAGCTGAATATATCAAGACTTGCTTTTCAAGGACTGTGCTCCCTTTCAATTACAGAGAATGCCAGCCAGGGTTGTCTCTGGTCCTGAGGCATACACTTGCACTCTTAAGAAAGCAGGCCCGCAGTTGGCCGGTCGTTATTAGTCTTGAGAGGCTAAAGCCAAAGAAAGCAGTGTGAACCACGTCTATAGCAGAATGCTAACCAAGAATATGGCACATTTTGACCACAAGAATCAGGGTTGAAAAGAAAACAGCGTTGACTACAAGCTCAGGTGAACCATGTAAGTTTAGAAATAGCTCTTTTACTAACTCAAAGGGGAAGAGAAACTGACACAGCTTGTTTGGCTGCTGTGCCTGGCGTCCATTCCTTTCTTTGTCCACGCAACTGCCCAGCAGGTGCGAGCTGCCACCGAGAGTGGCAGGGGCTGCCGAGGGCTTGGGAGAACAGGCCTATTTAAGAGCGCTTAGTCCTCCCGGTTTGAGGCTCTCCACAAAAGAGAGACAACAAATGCAGGCTTCAAAGGAGAACAGAAAATGTTACACTGATCCACCTCCTCCAAGGAACCTTTGATCGACAGCTCTTCCTGTGGTTTTATGTCCATCCTCTGCATCACCCAATTCCGGCTCATGTAAGAGGGTGTTTCTTTTCTTTTTTTTTCCTTAAGACCTATAAAATAGGCATAACAAGTGACTGGATGAAACAGAAGGTCAGGCTTCACCTAGGCTGGGAAAGGTATCGACTCAGTATTATTTGGAAAACTTTCTTAAGTTTATGAGAAGCCCTTACATTGGTGGCACTAGTGGTAAAGAACCCATCTGTCAATGCAGGAGACATAAGAGGTGTGGGTTCAATCCCTGGGTCAGGAAGACCCCCTGGAGGAGGGCATGGCAACCCCCTCCAGTATTCTTGCCTGGAGAATCCCATGGACAGAGGATCCTGGTGGGCGACAGCCCATAGGGTCGCAAAGAGTCGGACATGACTGAAGCAACTTAGTATGCAGGTACACACCTGTATTAAAGAGGAACTTCAGTTGAATTCCAGATGTCTTTGGTTATTCATTGCTTACCTCACATGTACCACAAGAAAAGGTGAATGCTATTCTATTCAGTCCAGGAGAGAGAGGGAGGTCATAGCAGATAAGGTGGGTCTTTGCTACTGGGAATGCCCTTAGAAGAGAAATTTCCAGACTCTCAGGCTGATGTGCATTGGTTCAGTCATTCTTTCCTCAAAGTCTGACTTAACAGAACCACTGATTCTCCCCCAGTTCCCCCCACTCTGCAGGCTTATGAGCACCTCTGCCAAAGGGTGGGCAGTCCCAGTGAAATGACATACAAAAAACAGCCAATTCAGCTGGAAAAAGACCTCATGGAGGGAAAGAGCAAGAATTATGACCTTTCATAATGCTTGTGAATTATCTAAGGATTTCGTGTGACCTGTTGTTCTCCTAAGGCCTATAACTAAGATTAACTCCAGTAACAGACTCTTCAACACGTTGGGAGACACAGTTTAGGTCAGTGGGAGCAATCTGTTGTACATAAGGTGTCCAGTCTCCTTTTATTCACTCCAGATATGGTAGAGGAAAGGGGAGGTGAACAATCAGCATAAACACGTAATCTACCTTTTTAAGAAAAAGAGCTCACCTTATTTTTAAATTGAAATATAGTTGATTTACAATGTTGCATTAGTTTCAGGTGTACAGCACTGGGATTCAGTTATACATATATAAATACACAGACATAAATAAATATTCTTTTTCAGATCTTTTCTATTATAGGTTATTACGAGATACTGAATATATTGTAGTTTCCTGTGTCGTACAGTAGGTCCTCATTTATCTATTTCATATATAGTAGTGTGCATCTGTTAATTCCAAGCTCCCAATTTATCCCTTCTTCTCCCTTTCTTTGATAACCATAAGTTTGTTTTCTAAGTCTGTGAGCCTGTTTCTCTTTTGTAAATGAGTTTGCTTGTATCTTTTTATTTTCATTCCACATGCAAGTGATATCACACAGTATCTATTCTTTTCTGTTTGATTTACTTCATTCAGTATGACAATGTCTTTGTCAGTTCTCTCCCTCTTTATCTCTCTAACAAGACTGGTCATTCCCCAATATACAAATGCACCATGTTCCAAAAATTAACTCCAGAAAGTTTCCCTTAGAAACTCCAAAGCATCCTCTCACTGAACCAATGTAATAGATGGTGACTGCAAACTCAGGCCAGCCTGCAAACACCAACTCATCTTAAAAGACCCTGATGTTGGGAAAGATTGAAGGCAAAAGGAGAAGAGGGCAGCAGAGAATGAGATGGATAGATAGCATCACCAACTCAATGGACGCGAATCTGAGTAAACTCTGGGAGACACTGAAGGACAGGGAATCTTGGCGTGCTGCAGTCCGTGGGGTCGCAAGGAGTTGGACACAACTTGGTGATTAAACAACAACAACATTGGGAAGAGTCTTCCTAAGAGCCTCTGGCCTTTCTAAGCCTCATCCCATGGAGGCCCCTTGAATCTTAAAGTCCCCTTGCTATCACTATCCTGACATCTCAGTGCAAATTATGGCAGAGAAAGTGAAAATCATATCAGGTTCCATCACTGTGGTAGCTGGAGAGAGACTCTGGTGGGAGAGGTGGAAAGATATAATATTCCTCCTAAAGTCAGGGAACATCAAAGGAAGGGAGACAGTATGTGATGAAGCTTTCCACCTGGATCCTAAGAAAAGATGCTGAGTTGAGGGACAGAACTAGACTCCTGGAACATAGGGGAGGCCACTATAGCCTTTCAACAGAATGCTGAGTGCAGGTCTAACTTTTCCAGCAACTATCAATCATAAAATAACCACATTTCTCTTATAATGCTGATTTTAACCATTATATACGAACTATAGAAAGATATAGTTTTAAAAATCTAGCTATAATGATCTTATCCATAAACTCAACTCTTGGCAAGGGAATGGCTACCCACTCCAGGATTCTTGCCTGGAAAATCCTTATGGACAGAGGATCCAACGGGCTATAGCCCATGGGGTTGCAAAGAGTCAGACATGACTGAGCGACTAAGACACACATACTATATAGAAAGATACAGTTAAAAAAAAAAAATCTAGGTATAATGATCTTATCAATACACTCAACTCTTGCCAAGAATTTTCTAGAACCATAGAAGTTTTGCACTTAATGGCGCCTTGGAGGTCATCTATCTCGAGACCTTCATTTTAAATACAAGGTCATCAAAAGATGGAAAACTTGAGTGATTTCCAGAAAGTACTCCAGTTACTTAGATGCAGAAATCACCTGGTGTCCACTGGGGACATGTGCCTCTTATATAAACTTTGGTTTCTCTTCTTTCAGGAGCCTTTCATTTCTCTGCCTTGATGCTCCCCTTGGAAGTCAAATGCCACTCCCAGCCACAGAGGTTGTTTATCTGAAGGAAGGTATTAATAGCTTCACCCAAGGCATCTCTCTTTGAACTCTGAGGACTCCATTGGAACTCTCTCTGCAGCCAGGAGAACTCTTTTTTCCTTTTTCTCCAAGGAAGACCATCCTTGGCCCTTAGCATCAGGCCTTCTGCACTCGCTACCTCCCAAGGAAGTGGAAGACACTGGTGAGAGAGCAATAAAACTCCTGCAAGTGTCCAACTCACTTAATTTGCTAACCAACTGATCAATGGCTCCTCTCCACATTTCAAGTCAGCCCCAGCTGAACCTCGGGAGCTTCTTGCCAAAGGCTTCTTAAAGAGTCTTAATTTTTTTCCCCGGTATACACTTAAAAACCTCATTAAGCAAGAGAGAATGTTTTTAAAACAGTCGAATAGTGTTTTATCCATAGCTTTGCATGCCGGAGGTTATAAACTTATATTCAACAACTGCTCGACAGGATGCGTGCCAGGGCAGCACAATGATAAACCGTGACAACAGTGCAATAATGGTTTCCTGTCACCAGTTGAGATCTTAAGTGGCAATAACGGCAATAGAATGTCACTATTAAACTAAGTGGGTGTGCCATCGTATTCCAGCAACAGGTTTCAGAAGATGGCTGAGGCTGAAAGTAGCTGGAGGAGGACAAAAGGGGCAAGAGCTGAGGGTGCTCGGCTTCTCAGGGTATCCCCTGGGCCAGGCCTTCTCAAACCTCAAGACACCCTAAAATGAAGAGGACTATTTTGGTGGTAAACGTCCTGCTGTTAGACCTGAGGGCCAGTCAAAGGTCAGCTTGTTAGTCACTCTGAATATTGCCTAACCACTATTCGACTGAGTTCCCTCAACTGCAAAGGTGATAATAATGGTCCCTTTCCTTGTAGAAGAACTGCTGGAAAGATGAAATGACGGGAACAAGGAATGAGTACAAGAAGTAAGGGCTCAATAAATGATAGTTGCCATTGTTTTTTCAATCTGTTGAAATAAGGTTTCTTTCAGCATTCCACATTACCACTGGTATCGAATGGTGGTAACTTGCTAGTACCATCACCCTGAAGTGTAACGGAAGATGGGGATGGGATCACGCTGCTGGCCAGGAGGCTGGGAGTGGGAGGACAGTCTTTGGCTCATCCTGCAGTGCTCCATCCATCTTCAGACCACAGAGCTTCTGAGGCCATGTGGTGATTTCACGCAACTGGATTTTATTGACATGTGGAGGGGTCCCGTAACCACAGAGGTGAGGCGATTCAGAAGCTGATTCTACTCAGCTCATCTGGCATAAGTTTAAAGCAGAAACACACCCTCATCACCCTCACTCCATAGGCTCTGACACACTGCCTGATACTTGATGTATCGGCGGGGGACCGCTCCCCCTTTGAGATGTCCACCCAGCTTTCAAACTTCTGAACTCCCATGAAACTGGGTGAGCAAGCACTACCTGGTCTAGGTATGAATCTGCCCTGTGCTCTCCCGGCCTCCACCTGTATGTCCATCACACACATAGAACCTCTGTAGTAAATCTCTCTAAGCTTTAGCCTGTAGGGCCTTCGGTCCCTTGTGTAATATTACTGCAGGGAGTGACCTCCTTAGCCGAACACTTGCTCCTCAGGCTTCCCTGATCCCACTCATCCTCAAACCTTTCTGATCTGAATCATCTCTTTGAGCTCATTATCTCTGCTTTCCTTGAGTATATGTGCTCTGTTAAGTTGCTTTAGTTGTGTCCGACTCTTTGTGACCCCATGGACTGTAGCCTGCCAGGCTCCTCTGTCCATGGGATTTTCCAGGCAAGAATGCTGGAATGGGTTGCTATGTCTTCCTCCAGGGGATCTTTCCAAACCAAGAATTGAACCAAAGTCTCAAACCCAGGTCTCCTGCATTGGCAGGCGGGTTCTTTACAACTAGCGCCACCTGGGAAGAGTCAAATCCTTGAATACATAGATTGCATTTGTAAAGGAAAAAAACTTATTTTTAAAAAATTTTATTGGAGTATATAGTTGCTTTACAGTGCTATGTTACTTTCTGCTATACAGCAAAATCACTCAGCTATATGTATACACATATCCTCTCTTTTTATTACACTATTCCCTAATCATGCACCCACCTGACCCAGATGAAAATGTTTTTATTTTCCTTTTCAAGAGGTGCAAATTGTTACGGACAGTTAAAGCCAGCACCGGCAGCTCCCAGAGGTCTCTTTTCAAGTTTTCCATAACTTTAAGGGTCACTGCATTTTATAACAGCCATCTTGCATGAACATTCTGTGAAAAATCATTTCTCTTCTCTATTCCTTTTTTTCTATTCTGTTTTTGGCAGGGGCAATAGTGGCAAGACAGTGGGAAGTGGGCAGTACCTGTTGGCAGCGATTTTATAAAATTTGTAGTAGGAACCATAGGTCCAGAGAAGACACATGCCCCTGTTGTTGAAGATGT
This sequence comes from Neotragus moschatus, assembly GCA_006410615.1. NCBI lineage: Eukaryota > Metazoa > Chordata > Mammalia > Artiodactyla > Bovidae > Neotragus > Neotragus moschatus. Next base: position 396,931 of record SJYA01000847.1, on the reverse strand, counting down.
GAAAATGAAATAAGCACCTTTATTAGGACCTTAGCCAGTGCTGAAAGAGGGCTCAAGGTGGGCAGTTTGGTTTGTGCAAGACTGAGGCTGCCATAAGGACCCAGAGAGCGGGGCCAGGAACGAATGATCAAGCAAGGCCGGGGCTGCCCTTGGGGCCAGAGAGAGGAGGCCAGAGCTCCGCCCCACAGGGAGACCTGGAGGACAGGGGGGTCACAGCCCCGGCCCCACCTCAGGCAAAGAAGAAGGTGCTCAGAGAGACCCCGCATGGTCCTTCCTAATCTCAGCACAGGTCACTGTATAAAAACTACAGAAAAGAACGACAGTGTGGAGACAATGAAAGGGCTTCACTGGAATATGTTCCTGACAAAAGGCTTAACATTCCAAACCTCTTATGAAAGAGACATAGAATTTTAACAGCAAAAAGAACCACAGGAGTGTAGAGGATACCATAGACAGGATCGGTCCATGCTCAGGAGGGTGTTTTCTTGTTTTTTAAATTAATTTTCATTGGTGTCTAGTTGCTTTACAGTGTTGTGTTAGTTTCTGTGGTACAGCAAAGTGAATCAGCTGTACATGTGTGTGTATATATATATATATATATATACACACATATTCCCTCTCTTTTGGATTTCCTTCCCATTTAGGTCATCACAGAGCACTGAGCAGAGTTAGGATTGAAAGTGAAAGTCTTAGTTGCTTCAGTCATGTCTGACTTTTTGCAACTCCATGGACTGTAGCCTGCTAGGCTCCTCTGTCCATGGGATTCTCCAGGCAAGAATACTGGAATGGGTTGCCATTCTCTTCTCCAGGGGATCTTCCCAACCCAGGGACTGAACCCAAGTCTCCTGCATTACAAGGCACATTCTTTATCACCTGAGCTACAGGTTATCAATTTCTTACAATTCTCTGACTTCACCCTAAGAACACCACTCATTACAAACTTTTTCATTTTCTCAACAGACTTGTGGGTAGGAATGTTTAATTCAAATATGGAGATAAGGAAACTGAAGCTCAGGGATACTAAAGGACTTGCCCCAAGGCTATGAAGTGGGTGGGTGTCAGAGGTGCGATGCGGGCACAAAGTCTAACTCCATATACTGTGCTCTTTCCAATCAGCCTCAGCTGCCAACCATAAGTGAGGGCAGAGTCTCTCACGCCTTAAAGGGCAGCAGCTTGGCTTGGAACCCATGAAGGTCCTGTCTCAGCCTCAGCCATCATGTGTGTTTTCAATGTTCAGGCAGGTGTTGGAAACTGGAGGGCGGGCTCTGTGGACGACTATTTTCATTCTTTTATGACTGAATGAAAAGACACTTCTGAAAACTTCCCCTTCAGTTTTGAAATAATGCCATTTGTAGCAACAGGGAGGGATTCAGAGATTGTCATACTGAGTGAAGAGGTCAGACACAGAAAGAACAACATATATTATATGTGGAATCTAAGAAAGATGACCTTATTTACAAAACAGAAATAGAGTCACAGATGTAGAAAACACACCTAC